>VXBX01005988.1:216232-233882 GCA_013400415.1 Scytalopus superciliaris | reverse complement strand
AAAAAAAAAAAAAAAAAAAAAAAAAAACAAAACAAAAAACAAAAAAAACCAACAAAAAAAAACCCCCTGGAAATGAGAAAAAAAATTACTTTCAGGGGCAATCCCTGACAGCAGCACTACTTGTCTATGATCTTTGCCAAGACTGTCTTTTCTGCCTGCAGACATCTACATGGGAAACCTGTTGTATTTGTTGCTGCTGCCATGAATTTCAGAGCCCCCAGTTGTCCTTTAAAGAATATCCATTCAAGACAAGTTTTTGTAGTAAGCCAGTTGGAAAGGAGCAGCACTGCTGCAATGAAATAAGTCCTCTTTCAATTTTCAAAATTTTTTTCAGATATTAACAGAGATTTTGGGGAAAAAAATCACATTTACAGCAAAATATCTACTTTGAAAAGGCAAAGGATCCATGCACACTGCCCAAGAGAAATTATATTCACTAGTGTCTACCAAATAAAAAACTACTAGAATGTCCTAGAACCCCGCTCTGTTTTCTCCAGCTCTCTCAGCCCTTCTTTCCATGAAAAATGCTCCAATCTCTTTGTCAGCTTTGTGGCTCTTCACTGAACTCATTCTATGTCTCGTACTGGAAACCCATACTCTGAACACAGTACTCAAGGTGTGTCTCACAAGTGCTGCTGGCATTGTTCCACTTAATGCATTCTATAACACTGTAGGCCACTTTTGCCACAAGTATACACTGCAGTCTTATGTTTAACATGTCTTCCACAGTCTCCAGGAGCTTCTCTTCAAAGATGCTTTCTTCATAGTTATCCCCCAGCCTGTAATTGCATGTTTATTCCTCACCTGGGTTATTTAAATTTTCTTCAGCTTCACTGGTGACTAATACATCTTTGTAATAGGAATGGTATATTCTGCTATCATTTTTTTAGACACCTTTACAGTATCTGATAACTTGAAAAATTCACCTAATGTATGAGGCACTGACAGTTGTTTGAACTATAGGTATTGTGTATGTCAGGTTTTTCAAAATAGCTATGTTACATTGGGATACGCATCATATTCAAGGCATATTTTATGCTGGTAAAAAGTAGTCTACACAGTTTGGATCTAAAAATCAAACCCAGGTAAACTAATTTTCAGTGGAAAGGGGGGTTATAATTTAATGTTTTACCAAACCTCTATTTTCTTATTGTGACTTTCCTGAAAAAAAAGAACTGACCTGTAATTAATGAAATGAAATTGTTTTGTATCACTAAGAGAATCTCAGAAGATTGGAAGAGAATGACACTATCTATAATATGTTCTTGAAAAATTTGAATTCAATTTTATATGCTGTAGGGCATTTTTTAGTGCAAATTGCATATCTCAAGAATTTCCATTAGAAAGTATTAAATTGACACTTTCACTCAGATGCCTGCATGTTACTTATAATGCAGTTTCCTACATGTTTTTATGGACAGTCTTTCAGCATATGTCAGGGTTTCTTCTCATCTTCTAAAAAGAAGTCATCAATCACTATAAAAAAGTATTATTTTGTCACAACTCTGGAAATGTTCCACAAAACCAGTACTAGTATGACACTACAATGAAGAAGAGAAGGAGCTAGGAGTTTGACACAAAATTTAGCTAGTTGAATAAAAGTATTTGACATCAAGGAAGTTAGATGTGTAAACAGCCTGTATATGAGCAAATATTTGAAATCACTACTTTCTGCATGAGAGAGATTTTCAAACTCAACTTCCCATTAGAGTTGTAAGCAAAACTCAATAGTGTTAAAACTGTTACACAAATTAGTTAAATGACCTGCTAAATTAGTTACTAGAGATCTTCCTCCTTTGTTTATGTTTTTCAATAAGAACTTTGAGAAAATCTTATGTGTGTTCATGTTAAAATTAAAATGTGAGTGCTCTAATTTACATAATGAAATCACATAAAATACTATTTTGTTGTTCATTTTCATCTCAGTCGCGGATGAAAAAGAAATATGAGAACTGTATGAGACACTCATTCTGATAACTCAATAAATGTTATAAATATTGCATGCTGCTATTTTTGAAATTAGCCTTGGTCTTAAAATATCTTGGTTTATTTATTGCTGGTCCAGGCTTGATCCCCTTGAAAATTTTGGAAGAACTTCAGTTTTCTCCTTTTGCCTTCAGAGTTAGTAGGAATATAGTGTAGCTTACACAGTTAAATTGTACCTAGAATTTAATTGTCTTTTCTTTTTTTATGATAATGCTTTTGAGCTGAGTTGTGAACACAAACTTCTCAGCAGATACGAAAAACTTCAATTAATTTAGAAATGTTGAAGATATATGTAGCAAATCCTTCCAGAAGCACGTAATTTGCAGTGTGTTCCCAGACAGTTCCTCTTTGGGGGGGCTTGTATTACTTTCATACATGTTTTATCCAAAACTTGTTGATTACAGATCAGAGTCCTGAAACAATCCAAGATACAGCTACTTTAAGAGTCTCTTTTCTCCTAGAAGTACTATTCTTAAACACACATCTTGCAGTCCTTTTTCTTACTAATACAGGAGTGGTTTTACAAATGAAAGTAAATTACTATCTTCATTCAAAATTGACAGATAGATTTAGGTTATTTCACATGAGACCTTACAAAAAATTAATTTAAAACATTCATCCAAAAATCTAGTGTACTCAATGCTTTTCAAGCCTGGGCAACTTTTTGTATATTTTGTATATTTTTTTGTATGTTTTGTATATTTTAAGTCTTCAGTTTGGAGACAAACAACACTACTTACGTCTTCTAAAAAGAAAATATGGAGATTTTTACATCTGTACAGCATCTCAGTATAACCTCAAAGTCTTTCTATTGTGTTAATAGTGCACAGCATTAGAATATTTATGTCAGCTTAGAAACTAGTTTAATAACAGAAAGGAGGATAACCATTTGTCCTGATTATAGTGGCCAGGACCAGTTTGTCATTGTGCGGGTGTGGCCAGGGCTGTGTATTCTATACCCTCTATGTCATTTCTCATGAGCTGCTAATAATGGATCATTTGCAGCAGCTGCCCAGGGTACACCTGACACCTCAGGGCTACAAGCTGGTGTGATAACTGGTGTGATAACTCCCCTCTGGGGAGCCATTAGCACCTTCACACCCAGCCTGAAGGGTCATGTCTGCTAATGGGCCATCAGGGATTCAAAAAATAGGCCATGATTGACCTCAGAGAGTAAATCACCCATTGTGAAATTCCCCATACTGGGGGAGGTACTGGGCACTCCCACCTGAGCCTAAGCATATATAACCTTGGGGTTTTGGGACTGACACCACTACTTGTTGGATCCAGAGGAGGACCAGAGCATCAACAGGACTACAGCTGTCACTCTCAGACAGACCATCATCCTCACCAACAGGTTTTCCATTTCTTTTACTTTGCAGTCAGGGGGGGCCAGGTGGTGCTCAGCACAGGGGCTGACGAACACTATCCTGTTCATGCCCCAGGATGCTGAGTTATACATCTGTTTTTTGTGGGTCAAATGGACTTTTTCCTCTGTATCCTTGTACTCATTGTGATATTTTTTTAAATTGTCATTCTGACTTGTAATCTCTTTGTGAGTTGGGTAAATTTCTCCTACTGGTTTACCTTTAAACCAGCACACCATTCATAGCTAAAAATAAGCATTAAAACATTAAAAAGCACATGGTTAATGTAAGCTAAAACTGCAAGTTCCAGTTTACAGTAAGTAAATCATGCAAGCAAAGTTAATATATTTTTCTGTCTTTTTTTTTTAATAGAATCAGTTCCTCAAAGTTACTATGTGAATATTTGCTACTTTTTTTTTTTTGCTATTAAAATAGTAACAGCTCTGTGCCATCTAGTTGATTTAAAAGACGAACTAAACAAAAAATTAAGACACAATATTTTCCTTTGGGTGCCAGTTTCATTTTGAAAAACTCCAAGTAAAACACCGGACTTTCAAACAAAATCTTTAAGGATTTTGGAAGATTAAATATAACGAATAATTTTGTACACATTAAGGAAGACCTCCAAGGCATGAAGGTAATTCCAGAGTTAGAAGAATATGGAAGCTTTACTTTGCTGCAGATCATGTCATCAGTAGATTTACTAAGTAAAGAAAAGGCAGTGGAGCACATTAGGACTAAAAAAATGGAAGAAAATGTAAAAGGAAAAAAAAGGAAATAGCAACATCAAAAGCTGGAAAATCTAAAATTTATAAGGAAATATAAGATCACTTTTAACATTAAGAGGAAGTTAAAAAAAATCATATGTCCCATTTTGAAACTGGACAGATTTTTGGCTGAAATTTTACATTATCAGATATGAATACTTTCTGACATTTGTATCAAAGGCTTTCAAATTTCCCCATCAATATAAGATCATTAGAAGGAACAGCCAATACATGTTTCCTGAAAACAAGCATAAGAATCATAGAATCTCCTAGGTTGGAAAAAACCTTTAAGATCATCATGTCCAACTGCTAATCCAACACTGCCATGTCCACTACTAAATCATGTCCCCACATACCACAGCTAGATGTCTTTTAAATACCTCCACAGTGGTGACTCAACAATCTCCCTGTGCAACCTGTTCCGTTGTTTGACAACCTCTTCAGTGAAAAAATTTTTCCTTATATCCAGTCTAAACATCCCCTGATGCAACTTGAGGACATTTCCTGTTATCCTATCACTTGTTACTTGGGAGATTCAGTTCACCTGCAAATACTGTGAAAGTTTTCTCTTATGCTATGTTCTTGTAATACCAGACATGAACATTCAGATGTGGGAGGAAGCAGACCACCAAACCTTGCTGAGACACCTCCTTGAGTTATAATGGCAAATGCAAACAGCACGACACCTTACCACAACACCATTCAGCCTATGAATTTCTTTCAAGCCCCTGGCTGTAGTCTCCACAGGATGGAAGTTGGAGTCTTATGGTTCTTGGTGATCTTAGTATTTTATTATATAGTTTACTGGGTCTAGGAGAAAAGTCATCTTTGTATTCAAAGCTCATATGTGCATGTGTTACATAGTGAGTTTCCCTCTAGGCAACTCTCAGAGTAAAATTTACTTTTTCTACAGGACTTGATTAAAAAAATTAATTTTATACTTTTAGATATTCCAGTGAATTTGTGGCAGTAATAATATTCACAGAGTAATTATAACTGCAGATATTCAGTAACCCTACTTTCTATAATGTTCTAAATTCATTGTTTTGCTGATCATAACCATACCACAGTTTATATTTCTTTCAAAATTCAGTTATGTATCTGAAATATATTAATTAATTGAAAAAAATGATTTTATATTAAGTCCATGTCATCTTAAATTAGTGTAAAACTAACATACTTAGAGAACCATTATTTCAATTTAATCTTACTTTGCGTATGGTACTTTCAGATTGTCAGTTCTTAAGCTTTCTTCATAAAATAAGTCATAAAGTAAATCCCTCATTTTCTGGTATACATAAAATTGGATTATTTTTTCCCACTTGATATTTGTCATAGATTTCCTTTTTAAATAATTCAACACCAGCTTGTGTCCAAATGCACTAAGTTATTTCTACAGCCATCCCTGTTCTTTCTTTTCCATTTAAAATATCTGAGAGAGCATTCCAAAGTAATAAGACTTAAAACTGCAGCTAAGTCACCATCCAGCCCCCCAAAGTAGAATTAGCTAATCGTGAAACATTCTTTGCCAGAAGATTAGCTTAAATGCACATTGAATAGTCACTTTTTTTCTGTGATTTCTTTTAATCGCTTTGATACAGGTTAAGCTTTTTCACAGAAACTTTGGAGCCTGTTTCTTTCTTCTTTTATGAACAAAATGTCATACATAATGAAATGTCTCTCCTTGTCTAAATAATGAAATGAACCATTTAAAAGAACTTTTTATCTTTTGAAAATTCTACAAACTTCATTTCCTAATAGGTCATGAGATTCACTCTAGCTCTTCCACTCCAGATGCTACCTAATAAATAAAGTATTATCTGTCAAAAGAATATATAATTCAAGAAACCAGCATTTTTCTACTTCCAGAAGATTAAAAATATTAATTTCTTGTGATAGTAGCATTATAACAGTTTCTACAGCTGAAACCAAGCAACAGTCCTGAGTAGCAGTTACAGGAACTGAACTTGTAATATATTTATTTTCTGGTAGGTAAAATAATTCCTGGGACAACACAGTCCCCACATCACAAATGGAAAAAAAATCCTATAGTTTTGACAGGTGAAATTCCATTTTATCAGGGAGAAAGTAAGCAGAATTCAAACTACAAAACAATGTACAATGAGCCAGAGCAATACATATAAGGAATGGACCAGATTCTTTCATGAGCAAAAGAATAAACTAAGTAGCTTGAATTTAATTCAATGCCAAGGAATAATAGAATTCAATGTCAGGACTCATTAATTTCTTCTAACAGTCTGTCCCTCTGATTGTCTTCTGCCTAATATCTGGATGCCAGTTTTGTGCCATTAACTCATAGTCATAAACTGAATTTCCATGAGTACCAAAATCCTGGTTAGGGACCATACTATAAGAAAAGAAAAAAAGAAATAATAATAATAAATGCAATTAATGTGAAACTTTAGACCTTCATTTTTCTCTCAGAGCTCCATGTCTCTACATGTGAAATACAGATTTAGGCATGCCTCAATATTTACTACAAAAACCCCACTCCTTTTGGACATGTTTACAATATTAAAATCTGCATCAGAGACACCAAATTCATTAGTGTTTGTTTTTAACAAGCTTTGACAATATATATGCTCTTAAGAAAACTAAAAGTCTCTTTAACATGTACGGTAATATATCACCCAGTTAGCAGCATTAATTAAAAGGGGAAGTGTCTGAATATGGTTTGACAAAATATTATTAGACTCCTTTGAATGTAGTAAACCATGTTCTGTTGTGCATATCAGAATGATTATCATCATGGATGATATCTGAGGGACATATAAGTTTAGAAATTTTTATTGATAAATCAGTGTCTCAAAGTGGATATTTTCTGTGAAAGAAATATGATTAACTGTCTTTGTACATTAATATTTTCACTGGTGGCTTGGATTTTTGAAAATTGTTATGCTGGGTATATTTCTGGTTTTAATTGCAGTTTTAAATACATCCAAGCAAAGCAAAAAGGGGNGAAGATAGGAACATTTTTCTCTCTTTAACAGCATTTTACATTACTTGTGCATGAGACATTTTTTCTTTTGAATCTTTCACTGTCAAAATATTATTTGGATTTATTAAATAACGGATGACCATAACATTTGCATATGCAGCAAAAAATATGTCCTTGGTAACTGTAATGAGCATCAATTAAACACAGCTGAAAGCAGAAGACAGCTACTTTGTATAACTCCTGTAGCACTTTAAAATGATGGTCCAGTTAATCAATGATGAGTTACAGTGCGAATCTTATAATAATACTTGTGATATGTACATCAATAGCTAACTGGAACATTGTGATGAATGTTACTGTGATAAATACCATGAATTAATGAATAGAAATTTTTTTTCAGTTTCTGACCAAATGATGGGTTCTATGGATTAAATAATCTGTTAATTCTTCAATGTCATGGAGTATCATGCTGAAATTATTTCCAAAGTGCCATGTTTGTCTTTGGTACTGACAGAACAGAAACTGAGTCAGCCACCATGCAGGGACTTTCTGAACTAAGAATTTGGGCAAAGGAGGTATTAATCATAATGTCATAGCATAAACAAATACCTCCTGCACAATCAAGTGTGGTAAAAAATATGGCAAGGTCATTACCAAGTAAGAGTTCTTTCAGGGATGCAAATTTAGTCAGTAGACATGTTTTCATTTTCTCTTAATCTGATTTAATTAATTTTTAGCCAATTAAATATGGGACAGTTTCAGTCTTTCTACAACTTCTTTCTCCCTCACAGGAAAATTAAAAAGAAGGAGGGGGGCAGGGGAGGGAGGTGGGGGGAAAGCTGAAGATCCCTGTTCCTTATTTTTTCATAACAACTTCAAAAGAACTTTAATAAATATCTCAGTGGGCTTTATTTCCTCCAAAGGGGGGAAAAACAATACAAAAAAAAAAAACCAAACCCAAAAACAAGCAACCCACAGGAAAAAAAAAATAAAACCAAAAAAACTCCAAAACCAACCAAACAAAAAAACCCCCAACCAGACCACAGAAAAACAAAAAACAAAACTGTCACTTTATTTCTGATCTGATTTGGATAGAAGAAACCACTGCAATTAGTCTAAAGTTATAGGAAAACACAGAAGAAATTGTAGATAAGTAGAGCTGTTTAGTGTACCTCTAATTTTTATTCTGAAATCTGTAAACCTCAATAATAGCTGAAGACCACACATTAATGGTGTTGTCAAATATTCCTAGACTTCTGTTTTCAGAACTTCAAAACTGACTCAATCTATTCTGGAATATATGTGCTTGGGGGAAAAAAAAAAAAAAAGAAGTGCAAATTAAAATGAAAACAATAAAGAAACTTGAATTTAACAATTTTAAAAATAAATTAAGCAAAATAATTGTTAGAAATACACACAGAGCATATCAAAACATTTTTAAATCTCATGAAGAAAAATAAGCATTTCTTTAACTTTCAAGCACAACTCTTAAGTTAAAATAGGATGTTCCCAGTGAAAAAGATCCTGAGGGTATAACAGTAGTTTTTGGCTATAATTGTGCCATGGAAAAGTAATCTGAAACTGAGGTCTGCATACCTGAGAAGATTATAATACACCTGTTCACAGGCTTAAATTTACAAATTTATGTGTAGGTCTTGATTCTCTATCTGTAGTATCGCCTGCATAAAATATGTAGCTTTTTTTCCTTAAACCAGAAAATAAAGCGTTTCTACGTGCTTATCAGGTCACTCACTCTCGATTTTTTTTTTGCGTGTGTGCTAATTTTTATTATTGTGGAGGAAAACTTTGTAGTGAGAATAAAGATTGTAAGCAGTCTTTTTCCAAGGAAAGACTAATCTATACAAGAAAAAATATCTCCAGGACAAATTAGTACAGCTGAAGATAGCATGCGATTACAAAGTCAGCTCTGCTTGCCTCCCTCTGTGCCTAATAGTTAATACAACCTAATTACAGTTCTCACTTTGGTTCAGTTCTAAAGAAACCCGCTCATTCCTGAAGCAGGGAAACTGAGGCACTGGAAGGAGAATGCAGAAAATATTGGCTCAAATGGAGGGAGTTACAGATCCAAACACTCCAGCTAAATGTGTCCCTTGGTATGATTAATATAAAATGAAGTAGACATAACTCAAAGGATATGCTTTTGGGTTTGTTTTTCGTCAGTGAAAACTCAAAAAGGAAATTCTTTAAATTGGAGCAGTAGTCAATTACACTTGTGCACATTTTACACATTTACTTCCTCCATTTTTATGACGAGTAGCTTAAATGTAACTATTCCTGACAAAATAGGCCAGCCTTTCCATACACCGGTAAAAGACTGATAAACAAGATGCTGTCATGCCCCAGCTGTGAGCTGCAGCACACAATTGCTAAGTAGCATGTCAAAGGGCATATGAGCTATATTAACCTAATCCCCAGAGAGAAGCCTAGAAAAGAGGTGGGGTTTTTTTTTGTTGTTGTTGTTGTTTTGTGGGGTTTTTTTGTTTGTTTGTTTCCCAATAAAATGTTAAAAGTAGAGTTCTTAGAGCTTCCTTTTACCAAAGGGCTAAAACTCAATATTTCCTGGATTTGGCGAACAGCAGCCAAGCAACTTGTGATTTCATAATTAATTGAAAGAATCAAGTTTCTAAAAAGTATTTCAAAAAGCTGGCAGAAAGGAACAACATTGCAATGAAATATTTTCTCATTTCTGATTCACGCCACATAATTCTGAAAAGAACCACACAAAGCAGCACTCTTATATTTCTGCTTTTTGCTGTGGTTGTCTTCTCACAGGCTGTACATGTAGAATGCAAAAAATTATCTACAAAAAAATAAAGAAAAGTTATGTAAAAAATATACTTTCCTCTAGAAAATTCTCTAGAAAATAAAAAGGATATAAATTCCATGCCTTAAAGACATAAATCCATATAAAAATTAGGAGTATTTGGGATATCTCATATATATACAAGAGCAACTGCTTTAGAAAAGCAGAGCTAATGATCTCTTCAACATTAAGCACTAACCTTTTTGAGTGCCTCCCAAAGGGACTTTTTAGTAACAGCCGTTAGAGAATTACATACCAAGTTCTTACAATGTTGTGTAAGGATGAGTTATACATATTAATTAATTAGTTAAAGCTTGTAAAGTGCTTTGAAAAGGATAAGTGTTAACTGCTATTATGCTGTGTTTTTTGCACTAGCTGTTCCTAAACACATCTCTGAGGAAATTTATGGCTTATTTGAGAACACTCATATTTCCTTGAAGTGTTGTACCATTCTGGTTTTGCAAATTATCAAATCTAGCATAGTCAGGACCAGACCTGGAATGGTTCTTGCTGTATGGATTATATGTGCATACACACACTTGGCCGGCGGCTGTGGCCGAGTGGGTAAAGCCGCCGCCCCTGGATCCGTGCTCCTTCTCAGAAGGACGCCGGTTCGAGTCCTGCGGGTCTCGCTCTGCCAACTTCGTCCGGGCTTGCCCCGGCCAAGGCTAGGAGCGTCCCAGGGCTAAAGGGGGTGGGGCCAGTTCCGCGCACGCTGAGCTCCACGTAATAAATCCATTCGCGCAGGCATAAAAAGCATCGTCGTTCGCGACGGCTGCTAGCCACACACACACACACACACACACTTGGCTGTGCATGGAAGTGCATTGTTCAACTCTTGCATTAAACACATGATGAACAATACTTGATCACTAATGGCTTGAAAAATTTTGAAGCAGCTATGTATTTGAAAGCATGGCATTTGAGAATAATTATCTGTGGTACCCAGGCCTTAAGTGCCCAAGACCTTGGAACTGTTAAAGTCTCATGCTGTACTTTTTCAAGAGAAGTCAGAAATTGATCATCCATGGAGTGATGCTTTTTCATTACTTACCACCTTCCAAGTCACCACAGCAGGCAACAGTGGGTGATGCCCAGAAGTCCACTTGAAAATGACTGCATGAGGTGTTTTTGTACTGAACAGCTTGTTTTAGTAAGGGGGTTTAGCTTAGTCTGTAGATGATGCCAAAGCAGTCCTGAAATCTTCATCATCTACTCCACATTAAATACTCCAAATTTGCAAATTTCCTGAAGTGATTTTCTTCTTAATTTTTTAACAAAACTATATATAGAACAAAATGTACCTACAGTAACATTCTGAGAAGGTTGATTTTTCTCTTGTAAATTGTAGTTTCTCTGATCTGTTTACAGTTTATTACCTAACCTGATTTAGATACTATCATTCAGTTTTTCAGTTTCAGTTCTGTTATTCCATCTCAGAGAGTGAGAAAGAGACAATAACTCCTACCATAATCCTAGTCTACATTCTTCTTTGGGACTAAATTACTTCAGAAACAATTTTTCGTCATCTATTCTTTTTCCTAGTATCCTTTAATTCACTTGAACTCTTTTGTCCTCTTTGTTTCCCTGGCCTTGTATTAGACAACTGCACTAAATGGATTTTTAAAAAAGATAGGTGTTTTACATACCTGAGTAGAGGCTATTTTTATGAAAATCTCTAGACAAGAAGAAATTTTTAGTAAACATAAATGAAATGAAACCTTTTTTTATGATTCAAAGCAAGTTTATCCTAATAAAAGAGCAAAAATAAAATGTACCAGTAGAAGAACATGATCATAATTTACCATTGTAAAAAACAAAAGCACAGTTGTCGCTTTTTCCTAAACTATTAGAGGAGACATTGACAGCACCTAAGTAGGCAAATATTTTTCTTTCTTTTCTTTCTTTTTTTAGATTTGTATGAAAAGAAATACTATGCTCTTCAAAATTATGCAGTTTATAGAACAATGATTTATGGAGAAGATTACAGAAAGAATTAAGTTTGAAGAAAAGATTTATATTTTAATATGCCTTCTTTATAGCTTACTTCTCATTTTTACCTTTCATATCCTGCTCTGGTATAAAAACTGCTTGCTGAGCTGTCTCAATAACCATATTAATGCAACAGTATAAGATATGATTTGCTTTTGGAACAGACAGTAATAATGGAACTGGACATGGTGACAACATTGTAGATTGTGAAAAGAGTAATTTATTCTATCTTCTAAGAAACTTTCTCATTATTACTTTTGATTTAGGGTAGTTCTCATATTTCAGTAATCTCATGGGAATTTATCTAAAGCTATCTACTGAACACATGACTATACAAAACATGACTTTTAAGCATAAAGTTGTATGTGGTCCTAGCACCCTGGACTGGAAAAAGTCTAGACCATTAAAATCAATATGGAAAAGAAGTTGAACAAACTGTGTGGAAATAAAAAGGAAGAAATGAAATAAAAAACAAAACAAAACAAAACCACTCAAAGAAACAAAAAATACAAGACATCTACACCCCCCCAAAAACAAGCCAAAATAAAACAAAAAAAAAGAAAATAAACCCAAACAACAAAAACTGAAAACAAAATCCCAAAAGCAAAACAAAAAACCCTAAATAATTCCTACAAATCCAATTATTATGGGATTATCCAAAAGTTTTATTTCATAGACGATATAAATAAAATAACAAATTTTATCAAGAACATGAGGCACAGTGAGACATATATAACACGAAAAGCAATGTAATCTAGACAGCATTATGAACCTTTAAGGGAAAAGGCTTTCTATAAAATGCAAACAGACTTTCATGCAAGGAGGTATCCAAGATGCTTTAGGACTCTCTCAATACATTCAGAAACAAAAGCCTAAGTGAAAAATCAGAAAGAAAAATTCAAATGGTTATATATTTTTATCTATGTCTGCACAGGAGGAAAAAACAAACATGTTTTTTTTTCTATTTTCTGCTGTCTTAGTCCATTCTTCTCTTAATGCCATGTGGGTTTTAAGCCAAAAAACAGGTGGAATTTAATTCCAGCCTTTTTTTTTTCCTAAAAAATACATTTTTTCCTTCACCAGTTTCAGTGATAGTGCATTCACTGTTATTTTCTGATATTCCTTCAAATTACATTTTCAGGAACTATCAGGTCAAAGAGATGGATTGACACTATTCTGCTTACATCTGAATGCTTTTTTTTAAGCATTTTTCTAAGTCTGGTTAGATTATTTGCATAAACTTTAATACTAGCACCAGCAAATAATCTAGTGCAGTACATAAAATAAAAATAATTGATAACTGCCAATGACAGAGTTGGCAGTAAGATTTGATTTAAATCTCATTAACCACAATTCTGATGAGTACCCCTAACAAGGAGTACTATTTTAGTTTTTTATACAGAGCTTGTTTGAGAAACTAGATTTTATTTTTGGTTGTATTTTATTTATTAGAATGTGTTTATAGGTTTAATGTTCAATTTATCATTGTGCTAATAATAACTGTAACCCAGGTGGGAACTGACCTTCAGGAACAAAAAATGTTGAGTTAAACATTAATCCACTAATAAAGACTTTCAGGACAAATATTCTCCATTTTGGTTGGATTTTGCCTAGAGAACAAAATTACATGCTTCTGCTTTTGGATTCGCTGTTTGTCTACTCGATTAGCAGATAAGAAATCCAAAATATACTTGAAAAAATTAACCAAATGGCCACTCACAGAACAGAACCAAATTAGGTCTCTGCAAAAAAAGATTCCTGGAAGTGTAGATATACAGGAAAGTACAGCTATTCTTAACTACTAAGATATAGAGAATGTGCAAGAAGTCTTGTCCCTTCACTACCTGTAACTTTTCACTCTCAATTGAGTGTTTCAGAAATGAAAGCCCATTTTGGAGTTCGGCTACACAGATTCCTTCATGGGAAAGCACCATTACCAATGTCAGCTGGTTGCTTTAATACTGTCACTAAATCTGACTCTGTCTTACCATGTTCTTCCAGGGCACTGCTTTTTCCTGATCCTTGTAATTATGTTTCAACCTCTCAGGAACAGAGACTCATTTATTGTGATTCTTTCCTCACAGGATTTTGAATTGCTTGTGGCTTGCTCAGAATGCACTAGCAGAATTGTCACTGGTTGGAACACGTATTGTGCTGGCTGTGCATTCTTTACATTGCTACCTACAGAATGATGGATTGATTTGAAAATGCCACAGGCAGTTTTAAAATCCCTTGCTGGGATTGGCTTTAGGAAGATCTGAGGCTCACTGACTGAAACTTGTGCTGATGCCTATCAGTTCTCAAACTCCACTACTATTTAGTGTTTCCAACTGCATGCCCCAAGTCAGCAGGCAATCACACTTGTTGCACTGGACCATACGGTATGAAAGTCAGTGTTCACTAAAATCCACCGAATTTGTCCCAGTTTCTTTTCTACAGAACTCTAAAATCTTTTCCCCTGTTCAAATTGTCATTCCTCTTTTTTTTCCCATTTCCCCTAGTATGTGTGAAAAATAGAATTGGAGTTTTGCTGAAGCTCAAGGAATTGCATAGACAAAGAAAAGAAAAGGGAGAAGGGGATAGTTCAGGTTTTAATGACTGGGACTTAAAAAGGCAGTTTCAACCTGTTTTTGCACCTTTGCAGGGGGGTGAGGATGGTCTGGGGCAGGTAGGTGGATCGGGCCAGGCTGTGAGCTTCCTAGTACTAGCCAATGGGAATGGAAGCAAGGACCCCCCCCACACCTGGGAGAGGGTGTATAAAAAGCTGTTTCCTGCTGTTGTGTATCTGACTCCTGGGCCAAAGTGACACACCCAGGTCAGCTGAATTGGTTAAATGAAGGTTTTGTTTTCCTTTGAAGACTTTGTCCCTTTTAAATTTTACTGGTAAGTGTGAGCATTTCTCACACGTGGATCAGACACTGAGAAATCATAAGTAAAGTCCCCTACTAACTCCAGTTTCACATTTTTTCACTCAGCCCATTTCTGTCAGTATTGCTTTTGCAACCCTCAATATTATATGGAGAAAATGTATTCTGCTGCTCCTTTCTCTTGTATATCTGTGTGTTATTTTAGAAGAGGTGAGAAATTTCAGATTTTGATATGTATGAGTACTCCTGTCAATGAAATCTGGTTTAGCATGATCTGGTAGCCATATTATTACCCCTATTTATTTTTAATAGTTGTTGCTTAAACATGATATGATTAAACAATATAGTAGAATTGGTATAGAGTACCCTGTCTATGTGTACACATATACACTTGTAATAACGTGCAAGTGCCAATGCTAAGCAAAAAGAAATACTAAGAATAAAATTAACACATAGTTAGTGTTAAGAATATACTGTATCATCTAACATTATAATCTGTCTAATAACATGAATTTTTACTGCACACCCTAAATTGAAAGGCATCTTACGTGCAGCAGAAGAATTATCTTTGTTATAGGGTGCACTTTTCCAGAGTACCTGTGCTCTTGGTTTTTGGAATGAAGATAGGATTTTCCAAAGATTTGACAGAATTTGAGCTAATGACTTTGCCTCTACAGCCTCTGTCTAGGGACCTTCTTTTCTGAAGGGCTTGCACCAGACCTCAGAACAGCCAGGGGTTCCCAAGCAGAAGCAATGCTCTTTGATAAGCATGGAGGAAGCCAGCTCCCTTTTGTCAGCTGCCATCCTGGGTTAAAAGGTCCTTCTCTCTTTATCTCTGTGTGAGCTACTGGAAGGTCTCTACCAGAGTAAATTGTTCTTTATTCAGTTTTCTCTTTCAGAGTATTGCATGCCCGTATTACAAAGGAAAAGGAATTTCATTTCTAGCAAACCTAACCTATTTTGAATACCCAGATTTTTTTACTGTCTGAGGATATATCAGAATAAACAAATAAACTAGCAAATACTATTCAGTGTTAATTATTACCTTTGCTTTAAGAACAAGGACACTGAGATCAATTTTATAAACATAACATTCTAAAATATTAGTTTATTTGCTCCATGCATTACAACAAGTTTCATAAATCTGAATTTCTGGCAGATTCATTTCATGGTGCTGAAACATTTGAGTCCCAAGAGGATGTTGAAGGTAAAGCTTAGTAATTTCAACATGTTTTAAGATCAAAATACCTATCACCTCCCAGAAGTCAACAAAATACCTTGTGAAAGATTTACTTCCTTTTTTTCCCTCTATATATGAATTTTTTGTCCTCCAAGGACTCATACAGATTGTTAATATTAAAAGCCTAAAGGTAACAAGAATTAGTTAGAAAATGTCTCTAAATAATTCAGTATCAAGACCGCCATATAAAAGTGTTGAATGTGAATACTATATGAACTTTTATCTTTGTAATACTTTCTTAGAAACCCGGTGATCACTCCAATTAAAAAAAAAAAAAATTAAATAAATTAAAAACTGTAAAATATTTCAAGGTTCTTAAACAGAAGCTCTAGACAGATGTCCAATATGAAATCTGTATTAAAGATTTAAATTGTTACTAACCGTAATCTTGTTTTGTTTTGTGATACCTCCTTCAATTGTGAAGACACATTCGAATAAAAAGATCAAAGGCCAGAGCCGCAATTTTTAAAATTTTAATATTTGTCACCACCTCACTAAATATAAGTGGCCTGTCTTTTATTTGTGGAACAGAAAAAACTATGTTAGGGTTAACATCTTCAAGAACGTTGTTATGTCAGGGGTTAAGATCTTCAAGAACATTGTTATGTCAGTTAACATGTTACATGTGAAGATAGCAGCAGCTGAAATTCCTCCTTTGGGCCCTGAGTCAGACATACAGTAAGCTACAGCTATTGCAATGCATTATTGTAAACGAGCTGAACATCAGTCAGATCCTTTCCCTTCATACAGCTCTGAAGATTGTGAGTGTGCAAGTAATCACGTAGACTCCAATTTATTCACACTTGGACACTACCAAAACAACTTCATAAGATGTTTTCTCTTTGCTTTCCTCTAATCTTCTATGATATGAATTTCTAGCTAACACTACTAATTTTTTTCCTCAGTTTGTTTGTTGTTTTTTGTGTTTTGTTTTTGTTTTGTTTGGTTGGGGTTTTTTTTGTGTTTTTTTTTTTGTTTGTTTTTTGGTGTTTTTTTAAGTTAGTTTCGTGAAAGGACTGTATGTAAAAACAAAAAAAAACAAAACAAACAACCCCCCCCCATAAATCAAATTCTGTAAGTGAAATTCTGTAGGAAAAACAAGTTGTAGGTTCAAACTGAGAGTGTAAAAATGTCCTGGTAAGGCTGAATTACTTCTTCACACCATTTTAGTATTCTGGTTTGCTATTCTTCATCAAAGCTCTGTTTCTGCTAATAGTCACATCTTCACGAATACATTATCCGCTCTGATCTATAACAATCTTAGAAGAACTACTTTCCCAAAAGTCTTTGCATTGATTGTCACTGGAATTTTCACTGGAAAACAACAGCCCTGTATACAAAGAGGATTCTACTTATATTCATAGAGTGCAGTAAACAAAAATAACCCATTATTAACATTAAGGTTAAAACCAGTGTTTGAGTGGAAAAAGTGATTCAAAATACTTTTAACATATTCTGGTTGCAAAGAGAACCATTAAACTGTTAGCTAAGGGTTTAATATGTCAACATGAAGTCTGTGAAATTTACAAAATTGTAATTAACAGCAAGTTTGATATTCTGATGGGTGATAGATAATCTGCTTGTATTAGACAGGTCCACGGAAATATCCTATCTGTGTGCAAATTTGTCTGTGTTAAGCCAGAGAACT
>VXBX01005988.1:175679-204820 GCA_013400415.1 Scytalopus superciliaris | reverse complement strand
GAATACTCTGACTTAAGAATCCTTTCCCAAATATATTCCCTTAACTTCACCACATCTAGTCTACCATTCTCTGAAAGATTTTTGCAGAGAATCAGTCTCCTCCTCTGAAGGTCTCAAGCAGTGTTCTTGGCCCCCACCCTGTATGTTCAGAAACATTGACCTCATTACCACATGCTGACTTTGCTTTCCATCTCTCTAATTACTTCTTCTCTCTTTGCCTTTCCTCCAGGAACTTAGTTTATCCCAAGTTTTTCCACCTCCATAGCTGTTTCCTACCACATTTACTCACTGCAGAGCTGGAGAAAGATGCAAATAAGTCTTTGTGCCAGCTGCCTCTTATCAGCTCAGTAAGGCTGAATGCCAGAAAAACAAGAAACAGGAGGAAGGAGGGACAAAAGACTGGAAATACTAGCAGAATAGTAAGTATCTGCAGCCAAGAATGGAGAGAAAAACTATTACTTTACCGTACACACCACCTTCATTTTTCTTCTCCCATTTTTCATAACTATTTATATATTTTTTTTTAAATTCCCACCTAATGAAAGATGATAAAACAAGAATTGATGTTGTTCTGTAAGACTGCAGAATCCAAGTGATTCCTTGTGGGTTTTTTTTTCCTGTTCTTTCTCTCAGACCCATAGGTCAGGAAATAAAATATTAGAATTTGTGATGAAGGACAGAAAGAAATTTCGTTATATTATGCAGAAGCAAAACCAACAGCCAGAAGTTCAATTACTTCTGTATCAAACAAATGATACAGATATCCTTCCACTGTTTTGCTGCCTCTTTAGTCTACACATCCATGGGCAGAATTTCCTCTTAATTCCAAACAAACTGAACTCAAATTCAATTTAAAATTGAATGTCTTGTGGTTTTTTTTCTAGCTCCTAACCTCAGATGTCTGCAAAACAGGGGAAAAGAGGTACTACAAGCTTAGATTCTTTCTGCTGTTCATTGGAGGAATTATCTATAACATATGATTACATTGCAAGGATCCATTATGGTTGCTAAAAATTTAATTTCATCAGAAATTTTATTGTATGATCTTTCTCTAAGTCTCTTAGCTTTCCCTGCATGGAGTTCCTAATGCTGAAAGTGGTTTACAACACTCACAGTGTTCAGCTGTTCACAAGAAACCCAATGGAAAAGATAAGTCTTCAGATGCAACCTAGTACCTCTGTATGCCAGGCTTATACCTAGGCCTGCTAGAGGAGACATGCAGCATATGCATTTATGTGAATAGGAACAGAAGTTTCTAAAAGGGATTTTGTGTATCTGTGAGAGCATATTTCAAAGCACAATTCATCTGTTAATTTTTTTTTAATAAAAAACCCCAATGTAAATAAAGAAGGATATATATATATATATATATATAAACTTGTTCTAAAATATACTAGACAACAATAAATGTGTACCTATTGTGTAAAATGAAATACAATAAAAATCAATATAAAAAGCAATGCAAGAGATTCTTCCGAACAGTTTCACGTCAGTAGAGCTCTGGTGCCTGTGTCCATCCCCAGCTGTTAGAAGAGCAGAATTATCCTGTCTCAAACACACACACACATACGAACATGCTGCATGGAAGAAAATGTGTGTACAAGCATTTGTGATTAGGTGCATGGAATGAGAAAGAGTCATGGGGTCGGAGTGATAGCAATTATGATTTGATGAATCCTTATTGGTTTAAGATGCACTTCATCCTAATCAGCTGCGTTTCAGAAGAAAATGGAAACATTTTGGATATTTCCCAAGGCAGGTAAAAGATTGAGTTCAGTTCTGTCTAGCTGATGCACTGAAATTCACAGCAGTGCTGACAGGGATAAATGCTCTGCCTGGAAAATGGCAGACCACACAGAGCTGTAGTTGTCATTAAAATTACCCAACTTATCATTCATTAAATGTGAAGTGCACCCACCTACTTCTAAATATCAACAACACATTTGATGAAAAATGGAAATGTGGCTGTTTTCATGTCAGCTTTTCATTTGCCACAGAGATTGGAGTAAACAACACCATAAACACAAGTATCCCTTGCAGGATTGATTGTCAGTAATTTAAGGTATGGCACCTAGAAGTCTAGAAAACTGGTGAAATATGATAGATGTTATATAACTTGTAAAACTGTTTTCTGAAACATTCTCTTCCAAAATAATAAATGTATGTCTTTATATAGTTGTTTATTAAATTAAAAGCACAGTGTGTGTGAAAATTTAATGGAGTGAATAAAATTTTTTCCCTAGTTGGTAGTGATTCATTATCAGGATCTAATAGAGCACAACTTCCACCTCTCCCAGGAGAATCCTCACTCTTCACACTTGCAATTATCAGTATACTGAAATTCTCAATTATGGAGGTGTGCAGAATATGGTGTTTAGGAACAAAAGTATTCAAGCCAGTTGTGGTATGAGGTTTTACTATATCGCTTTCATAAGATGAAGTAAAAAATCTTCAAGAGGAGTAAGATTAGGGCAAAAAGACGTGTACCCCCTGCTTCCAGAGACACAAAATCTTCATAAAACCTCTTTCTTCATTTTCCAAATAATAAAATACTAAAGCAAGAATTCCTACACAGGTGGCTTTCAGTTATTTCTGAGGCTTTCTGATCATGAAATATTATGAATAGAGGCATATTATCTATAGTCTCTCTTCAGTATTTGGAAATTCAACAGCACTTTTGTACCATTTCCTTTCTCAAGGAGCCCTCTCACCCTTAGCATCAGTCCTGATATTATCTTTCTGTTTCTGGCACATAGCTGACACACAGCTTGTGAACCTGCCTGCATCACTTGTCAACAGTTTCTGTAATGGGAAAGTTCAAAGAAGTAGATGGCTGGGTTTTCTGGAGTTTTCAAAACTATGTCCCTCTTGTCTAGTGTAAGCACAATGGAATACAACAGGGTTTTCCCACTCAATCCTTATCTTCAAAAACCAGCTTAAAAGTAACTCTAGACTGTGACCTGCCTATCTGCAGGTAGTCTACAACAACTCCAACATGGGAGATTACAATGAAATGCTGGGAACAAGCCCTACTTTGGTGGCTTGTCAGAGACTGAAATGGTTAATGGCTTAAACATTGCTAAGAACACCAAAATACTTTTGTCAAACTGCAGAGAAACAGCTGCTCATCCAGCAAAGTCTATCCCTTCCTGAATATACCTACTGTGAAAGGACCTTCAGATAAGTGGGTGTTATTGTCCAGCTGTCCCAGGTACAGAAGGGTATGTGCACCTAAAGTTACAAACTGGATTTCCAGATAAGGGAAGAGGATGATAAGAGACAGATCCTGCCAGATACGATAAACCTTCTTGTCATGCCAGTGTCCTCCCTTACATGATGACTCTGCTGTGAAAATTCCTCTGGGAAGCATTGAAGACATTTCACACCTAGCCTTGACTATTCAACTCAGACGATGGACCATGCTGGACCATAATGGACCATGACTGATGCTGACATAATAGGCAGCTGTAATGTCTTAGGAGGTGTCAGAGATGCATGACATGTCCTGTGACACCATCCAAACTCCCTCCCCCAGGAGAGGTACAAGGTATTCCTACCTGAGCTGAAAGTGTATAATAACTCTTGAAATCTTTGAGTTCAATGGGCTTTTCCCATGCCCAAGGATCAAGACCATCACTTCGATGGGACTCTGAGCACCATCTTCAACCAACAGACACTGAAGATGCAACTACCAAGTTTCATTGCTGGATTCAACAGGAGGTAACTATATATATCTTTCCACTTTTATCCTTTCTTTCTCTTCCTTTCCTTATACATTTCTTTAATATTGCTGTACTACTACAGATAACAACCAAAACATCTACACCTGTTTTCCTTTGAAACAAACTGGTTCTAAAATAAACCCTACATATATGTATTTACAAACATTGATTATTCAGTGTCATTTCACTGTAATCCACCCCACCCTCTTCTTTCTGGGGTGGGTCATAACATGGCTTTAGCATTGCAGTGACAGAAGTGACCATCTGTCAGTAATTGAAGTGCAATGAGTCTGTCCTATGCAACCAAACTCATCACATTGTCTAGAACAAAGATGAGATGTAGTGGGTTTTATTCAACTATGAAAAACTATGGCCTTAGGATCATTTATCTTTGTGGTGAAGCTTTTTCCATATGCCAGTCCAAGGCCTGCACTGGAGTTTGAATAATGAGGTGTTTACTGGGAGATGATACATCCACACTGCAAGCAGGGTACTCTGGATTGCACCCATGTATGACTTCAGCCTTGGTCATTGCAGGAGAGAAACTACTTTGAGCTATCAGTGACCTCCCAGGTGTGTGGCACACTGCAGCATGACAGCAGAACCACCTCCAGGGCACTAACCTAATATACTATATATATAACTAATATAGTTGCACCTATCATGGACTTAGTATTTGCCTCGTCTGTGACAGAAATATTTTATGAGATGAGGAAAGAGCATGGAAGATGGAGCTCTGCCTTTGTTACTAGAAAACCCAAGAGGCCACTACAACTCAGTCACTGATAAATATCCTGCAGCCTTCAGCAAACTTCTGAAGAGATGTTGAGAAGAAGACTTCTGTATCATGGCCAAAGCTCCTTCTAGTTCAGGGCTAAAGTAAAGGTAGGAGTGGTTTGCATAAAAAATAAAAATTGGGTTTCCCCCTTTGAATATTTTAATTCTGTGCAGAACATAAAGAGAGGAAGAGCAGATGTTGAACTTGGTTAAAAATAAGTTATTTAAAGTAAAAAATTAGTCCTCTAAACATGAAAATTGATGGGAAATTAGAAACATAACTAAACATATTCTGCCTTTATATGTTGCTTCATAACGTATTAGTTCAATGAAATGGAAGTTAAATATCACTAGAGAAATATGGTCTAATAATCAGAATATTCTTAGCTTTCAAAAACACATATTCCTCCCCAAAGAGTGTATTTAAACACCTGTGTAATGTATAGCATTATATATTACTAATCATTTCTTGCAAGAAATCAATGAAGTGATATGGAAATGAAAAGGAAAAGATTATAATTTTCAGTCTGATTTGTAAAATAAAGAAATAGTTATAGTGGATTGACCATGGCTGAATGGCAGGCACCCAGGAAAGCTGCTCTATTACTCCCCTGTGCAACTGGACAAGGAAGAGAAAACATAACAAAGGAGTCATGGATTGAGATAGGGATGAGAAGAGATCATTACCTAACTATCTCACAGGCAAAATAGATTCAAATTTTGGATATTAATTGAATTTATTACTAATAAAATCAGAGCAGGATAATGAAAGTAAAATAAATGTTAAACAGCCCTTCCCTCTCACCCCTCTCTTCTTCCCAAGCTCTACTTTCTTCCCTGCAATGCTGCTGGAAGACTGGGAATGGTGGTTACAATCAGTTCATCACAATTGTTCCTGATGCTGCTCAGAGACAATAGTTTTTCCCCTGCTCCAGTGTGTGGTCCCTTCCATGGGAGGCAGTTCTCCATGAACTTCCTCAGTGTGAGTCCATTCTGTGGGCAACAGTTCCCCACAAACTGCCACAATGTAGGTCAATCTTCCATAGGGTGCAGTCCTTCAGGTATAGCCTGCTCCAATTTGGGTTTCCCACAGGGTCATAAATCTTACCAGGAAACCTGCTCCAGTGTGGGCTTCTCTCCCCATGGGTCTGCAGGTCCCTGCCAGAAGCTTGCTCCAGCACAAATTCACAGACCTCTCTGGAGCATTCACGTGCTCCAGTGTGGGTCTCCTCCATGGGCTGCAGGTGGATCTCTGCATTCTGTGGTCTTCCATGGACCACAGGGACATAGCTGCTTCAACATGGTCTGTACCACGGGCTGCAAGGAAATGTCTGTTTTGGCACCTGGACTACCTCCTCCTCCTTCTCCACTGACCTTGGTGTCTGCAGGGTTGTACATCTCACATATTCTCACTCTGCTTACATCTGGCCACACTGACATCTGTGCAATAACCTCTTTCTAAAATATATTATCACAGAGGTGTTACTACCATCTCTGAGCGGCTCAGGTTGGCCAGTCCAAGGTCCATGCTGCAGTCAGTTGGTATTGGCTCTGCAAAACATAGGGAAGCTTCTGGCATCTTTTCACAGAATCCATCCCTGTAGACCCCCCGCTACCAAAACCTGGACACACAATCGCAACACAGCAGTGAACTGGTGCAAACCAACCATATAACCTTGAAAAATTCTCACCCGCTTCATTTAGAGTTATATCTTTTACCTGTTTGTTGGTGATATGAATAAATCAGTCTGACAGCACTGTAATTTCAAGGACAACATTCAATGTGGCAATTTTTAAGTAACGGTAAAAAAAAAAAAAGATGACTTTGTAACAGTATACACTGAATGTATTTATTAAATTCACTCTACTGAAAGTGAGAATTAAAGTTAGTTACAATTATATTTTTGGTAAGTTCATTCTTTCTGATTCACATTTCTAATTTCAAAACAGAAATTACTTTTGAAATGAGCTTTTATGGGACCTTTTCATTAATACTCCACAAGATAAAGCTCTGGTAATTACAAAAGTACTTGCATTGTAATCTTCATCTCAGTACTAACAGCAAAATATTTGGCTTGATATTCATTCATGCAACACATTTTTTAGTGGTGCTTTGTGAATATCAAGTGGAAATGTTGATAATTTCTTAAATACCAATTCTAAAAATTATTTATCTTTCTAAATTAAACCACAAAGCCCAACAACTGAAACACATTTAGATCCTGCAATCTCCAGTAGGAAACTGATGTATCAGGAATGATTATTTTCTCAGAGCTTATAGTTGTACTCAGCTTGTCTAGCTTTTCCCATTGAGCTTTTCCTTCACTACCTGCTTGGTTTTGGAATAAAATACACAATAACATGGCTATAAACAATTCCGAGGCGCAAGAGCTGCTGTCCATTTCTTAGTCTCCTTTTCAATATTTTATGGCATTTTAAATAAATGAAAATTTATCAGTGTCTTTAACAACCTTGTTACTGATTATCATGATTTTAAAAAAAACCCAAAAAAACATAAAACCAAACCAAAAAATAGAAGCAAAAGGGTAAACCAAAATAAAACACATTATAGTTGAATTTCAAAGATCCATTGTAGAGTATCTGTGTAGCTATCACTCCTTTATCTTATTTGACATGTAAGTTGATTAGAAGAGGTCTGCAGATGCAAATGTTTCTCATATCAGTAGCAGAGCTGTGACACCTCCTATCTGTTTTTTTTTTTTCTATTGCTGACAACTTTGCTGCTTAATTCTGTTCAATCTAGAAAAAAAAAAAACAAGAAGTTAAATCAAAGGGATATATATCTTACTAAAATTGCCAATATAAGCAGCTGCTAGAGAGATAATAAATAATCTCCGCCTCTAATTACAAAAAAAATCATGCTAGTAAAAATATATATAATAAAAACAACCTGATGAAAAGCATGCTTTTATCTAAACTCTTGCTTTTCTTGAATTTCTTTTCATTATCAAAACATACCCTGATTTCCACTAAACCCTCATGCCTATGAATTCCGCAAATGACCCAGCAAACAGAAAAAGATGACCCTGAAAGCTTGAAGAAAGCACTTTACTACACTGTTATTTTAAAATTTGAATTGTAAGCCAGATATTTGAAAAGTGTGTTATAACTCTGGCATATTTTGAATGTGGATCTATTCTTCAGAACTCTTTACATACATCCTTCAGAAGAAAAAAAGCCAACCCTGTAATGTTTCTTTCTGTTAGGTAGACACAAAAGCCATTTTTACTTTCACGTGGATTAAAGCATATCAGCAGCAGACTCTCTCTTGAGACTACACTTGTGAAATGTGGGAGAAAGGCAAGCTTTGCTGTCAGGTTTTTTTCAAACTAATACTGATACTGTAATACACTCAGAAATCATTTTAATAATGTATTAATCCTGAACCACTTGTCCCTCCTGGAGCTCTTTTTTCTTAAACTAATAATTACTGAAACTACAACGTTAGCATGCTTAGAACTGGCAAGGAACCAATTTTGTTTCATAAAAAAACCCTCTTGCTTCTGAAAGCTGAAAATTTTATTAATTAGTGGGAAAAAAAGATGGGAAAAAGCCCCGACAGTAGCATTGGTTAACTATATACTGTTAGAAGTAAATAGAGGTTTGGATAGTCAATAGCCCTACAGTCAGAATTCTTTCTCTAGATAAAACATATGCTGTCTGATGTTTCTACTGTTCATGATTAGAAGAGAAATGAGGCTTTGAATTTCCTGTTTCAGTACCTTCTCCATTTTGTATCACCAGTGATTGTGGTTTTATCTCTGTTTAGAAAAGAAACAATTTCATCTTAATATGGGTGTTCTCCCAATTATGTTTTGCTGCAGGATGGACATTTTAAATTAAAAGATACAATTGGAAATGTGTCAGGTGGTGTGAACACTATCTAGAGTGGCAATAACTGTTTTTAAGTTCCTTTTTGTGAAAAAAAAAACAAAAACAAAAACCCCAACAAAACCCAACAGATGATACTTGGCTTACGTATGCATTATATGTAACTTAGTAAAATGACAAACGAGTAAGGGATACAGCTGCATTCACTAACAGTTCTGTTGTTCCAGCTTTAGATTCAGACACTATTGGAAGGCTGTAGCCTGCATGTTTCATTTCTCCACTATTGTGGACTGCTATTTCAGTACATAGCAGAAATTATCTTCAACTTCTGTGTGGCAGTCAAAAACTAAACAGACCCAGCTTGAGGGGTGCAAATTGAGACATTTATTAAACACACATTTCCCAATATATAGGTCTTGTAGGCAGGATATGTTAATGAAAAGGAAGGGCTATGTTAATTAGATAACTAGACAAATTCTTTACTAGAGGGTCAGTGTTTTACATATGAGAGAACCAGATAGGGAGGGGAACAAAGGAATTTCTATACATAACTACAACATAACTACAAAGCTTTCCATATCTCCCTAACACAGACAGAGCTCCCACCCACAGTTAAAGTTTAACAGACCCAATTTTCATGGTAAGGCTTTTGGGTCTCAGCGCAAGGAATTCTTTCCAGCCCCTGCTGCCCACGGCCTGCTGCTTAATTCTGTCAGCTCCTTTTCTGCCGAGTTTCAATCCCAACACTTGTGTCTCTAAATGTTTACAGTTTTGTGTTAGCTTTGATGCTATACTGCTCTGTTCCTTTCCCCCCCTCTCTTGTTTCCGATGATAATTTACAAAAGAATGGTGGAGACCATTGTGAAATTTTGGATTTGATGCATGAGCTTTTAAGCATCAGGCATAATTAGAAAAATGAGGAAAATACAGCACAAACACTGGTCTCAAATTTTATTAATTTGACAAGTGAAATTCAACTTTAATAATTTATGGAGCTACATAACATGGTCTCCTGTGTCTGAACAATTAGCATTTTAATATGATCACTCTGTCCTTTACTCTTCGCAAGAAACTGAGAAAGCAAAAATCTGTTTGGCCCAACAATTGTAGCAGCAGGACTGGGCAGCACCACAAAACCATTGCTCACTTTCTTATCTACTCAGGAAACAGAAATAATACAACATGACATCTCTTCAATAACTGAGCTTGAAGGGTAGCTGCTGAGCATCAAACACATGCTAAAAACTGACAATGCTCAAAAAAGAACATTTAAAAGACTCTCTACAATTTTCTAGTAACACATTCAAGTAAATCTCTGTCTACTTATTCTGGAAATGATGAAAGGAGATGAGAGGTCTCATTACCTAAATTCAACAGCTCAAGTCTACTCCTTGTGCCTCTCTTTAGTCCTGCTGGGGTCAAGATAGTCTCTGAGTCTTGTAATACACTTAAGTGAATGTATGGACAAAAAGATTTAAGGAAGCTCTCAAACTGCTGGCCCCAAACACCCCCTTTCCAGACCTGAACCCTTGCCTTCTAGTGACTCCCAAAATTTTAGTAAGAAGCTGCTCTCTTAATTATCCTTTAGCCTAGGAGTCATTCTATTGTTTCAGTTATTTATTAATATAAAAGTTTTACACCTGCAAAGAAACTCTTGCTAAAAGCTTTCTAACTGTACAGTTTCTATTTTTTCTCTCCTACTCAGAAGATTTAGTCGTTTGCTTTAGATGGGGAAAAAGAAAAAGTCAGCAATAAATGTCTTTTTCCTTAAACCCATATTTTCTACTCCTAATCAAACTAAGTCCTTAAAACTATTTTCTCACTCGATCTCTTAAAATAGTTTCTAAGCCTTTACCCAAATCTGATGTTCAATGTAATGCACAGAAATAGCTTAGTGCGCACATAAGTCTTATCTTCAGTTAATTCTATACACTGGTCTATTTTGAATCCTTAGGACTTATTCATATCAGTAAATACCTGCAAGAATTCCTTTAAGTTTTTTTTAGTAGTACTTTTCATGTGCATTTCTGCTCAAAAATTAGTTTTAAGGGATATAATATTTTATTATGGATTCACTCCATGGTCAATTAGCAAACTTCATAGCCCATTAAAAGTAAGACAGGGACTTTGACCCCACACTGTTTATACCCTGGGTAACTATCCTCACTCTTTCATTATTTTATATGTTCTCTGTCTCCCTCTTCATTCTATTTTTTAAAATTATTTTCTCATTTCCATGAAACAACATCAGTGTTTTACAGATACAGAGAAATATTTTGCTGGCAAAAAGAAAACCATTCCTTGCCAGCTCAAATTCAAATACTTTAAAAGCTGTTAATATATTCTTCTTTGTTACAATCATTTATCCAACATAGCTTTGAAACAGTCATTTGGATCCAGAACAAAAACAAGCTCCAAAAAGTTAAATAGGTTCAAATAAATATTCACGCTTTGCATGCTTATCTAAATCAAACCCCCAAAGCCTTTCAAGTTTGCTCAACATAGATTTCACTCCACCTTATAAACTGTTTCCTAAATAGATCTTTAAATTGCTTCAGATCATTTTGGTCATTCAAGACATTCTGCACAGTGGAATAAAATAAAAATAACAGGAAATCTGAGGCTCACATACATACGGAACCCGCTTTATGTGCTCAGTAATTGTTGTTCCAGTCAGTCATTCTCACAGTAACTCAGATCTGTCAAAATCTATAATTTTTGGCATAGGTTATCAACACGTATTTTCATTTGATTTCTCATCTTATATACATTTATGTACTATTCCCCTCTTTGAGAAACTGAGTTCAGAGTAATAGCTGTCTTTATAGAACATGGCATTTTTGTGATTTTTTTTTTTTCCTGAGCTACAAAGTCACTTTTTTGCCTGTGTTCACTGCCAGTTACATTTATTTCAACTGTTTATATTTTAGAAATTTGACAAGTTGGCATTGGAGCCCTCATGCTGCTTTTCCTCAGTTATCTGCCTTAGTGTATATACTTCCACTTTTATTCTTCCAGTTTAGTTATTATTTAATCACTCCTTGCAAAATTGTTTAATTACAGACATTAAGGCTGCTGGACCACAGATGTCTATGGCTTAAGTAAGTATTCTTATGGAAATTTAAAAAGGTTTAAAAATTCCTGGGGAAAAAAAAAAAAAATCGAAATTTAACCTCTGCACTACCAGAAGTAGATTTCTTCAGCACTTGGATTTTATGAGAAAGTCTCTGGAGCCATAATCCAGAAGGTGATTGGTCATAGCCATCAGTGGCACTTAATCAGAGGCACAAAGTTTGCTTGGAGATGAATTTTTAGCAATGTCCCCCAGGGGTCAGCACTGGGGCCAATCCTGTTCCACATCTATATTAATGGTCTGGATGATGGGGCAGAGAACACTATCAGCACATTTACTGATGACACAAAACTGGGATGTGTGGCTTATACACTGGAGGGTTGTCCTGTCATCCAGATGGACTTTGACAGGCTGGAGAAATGGCCTGACAGAAACCTTATGAAGTTCAGCAAAAGGAAGTGCAAATTGCTGCACCTGGGTATGAATATTACCAGGTACAGCACACACGGGGCACCATGAAGCTGGAAAGTAACTTGGCAGCATAGGACCTGAGTTCCCTGGTAGACACAAAGTTGTATATGAGCTCACAATGCCCCTGCAATACAGAAGGTGAATAAGGAGTTCCTCCTGCATAAGGAGGAACATTACTAACCGGTAGAGGGAGGTGATCTTTCATCTCTCAGTACTGAAAACTAGAAGTTCTGTGTCCAGTTCTGGACTCCTCTCTACAAGAGAAAGACATATCCAAACTGGTGGGAATTGAATAAAGGGTCACAGAGACAAGGAAGAGCCTGAGGCACATATCATATGGAGAGAGGATAAGAGAGCCAAGATCGTTTAGCCTGTAGAGGCTATGGGGAGATCTTATCAATGCATAAAAGTACCTAGTGGGAGGGTGTAAAGAAGATGGAACCAGGCTCTTTTCAGTGGTGCCCAGTGACACGACAAGAGGCAACAGGTACACACTGAAACATTGGAGGTTTGGTCTGAAAAACTGGAGACACATTTTTACTGTGAGAACATATTTACATTGACACGAATTTTCCAGGGATGTTGTGGAGTCTTCATCCTTGGGATATTCAAAAGTGTTCTGTACATGGTCCTGAGAAACTGGATCTATGTTGCCCTGCTTGAGCATGAGGAGTGTGGGGGCTGTGTTAGACAAGAGGAACTTCACAAAGGTCCCTTCCAACTTCAGCTATTTTGTGATTCTATGCTACTGTAATTACAGATGTTGTACAGAAAATAAAACAATTCAGAAAAAGAGAAAATTATAAATACTTTTCTGTGTAGGCACAAGCATCTTTTTCTTTCCCATTTTCCTGCTTACTACTTTAGGCAGCATTTGCTACTGAGGCTTTGGTGAATCTGCTTAAAAGTCTTGCTTGTCTTCATGTATCATGTATGAAGGCTATAGATTCCACCAGGAGATACATATTTGAAAGTGCCTTTTTGAGATCTACTCTGATCACATTGTTTGGTTTCATTTGTTACACCTTTCAATTTTAATAACTTTTAAGAAATCAGTACTTTTCTTGAAATAAACTGAAAAAGTCTTTGCAGTAAGTGTCCTTTCTAATGTGAGTAACACAGGAATTAAATTACTTACAGTTTGTGTTAAACTTGACAGTTAAGAAAGACAAGTCACATATCAATATATGACATCTGTTATTAATCTGGAAGTGTAGGTTAAAGAACTGTCTCTGATTATAGAATTCATAATTCTGAAACATAAACTTGTAGGTTTATTTTTCATGAAGAACAACTGTCATGAAAAAAAATTCTCTCACGTGATTTGGACCTATTCAATTGTATTTTTAATTACATGTTCCAATTAATGCTTTAATATTTTCAAGCAACAGGCCAATTGTCCTAATAGATACTGATGTTCTTTCAAACTATCATTTTATATTTCTGTCAGTGAACATCTTGCTCTCTTAATATTTCACTTTCTTTTTTATTTTAACTCTTAAAGTTGTGGGAAATTATTAGGGGCAATTTCTGCTTTCTGTAGTTGAACTATGAGATGGAGAGGTATGGTGAAAAAACATTGATGCACTGTGCTTATGCAATAAATCTTTAAAATCACAACTGTAATGGTGACATCCAGTTTTTTTTTTATTTAAAATTTGGCCTATTTGGTACTGATTTTTAAAATATTTTGCTGAAGTTCTAGCTGGTTTGGCATCTTTATCCTTTATTTAGTTTGCAAAGCCAAAAAGTTCTGCTATCTCAAAATGTATTTTAATTTTGCAGCAAAAGATGTAGATAAAAGGACACCAGAAACTACAGGCATTTCTGGGTACAGAAGGACAACTCAGATCCAGCGATTCAAGCCATTAATCTGACTAAAGAGAACTCTACTCTAACATCAATTTCTACAGTAAGAGTCACCTTCCTTGTGACCTCCTCAAGCTTCACCTTTATCCAGTTGCTCAATGGGGTAAGTGTGAAACGAAATTATAACATCGGGAGTGAGTGATAAGCTCTTATTCTTGGTGTTTCTGTTACTGCTCCAAAGGAAAACAACCCAAGACCATTTTCCAAAGACGCAGTTAGTTCCACTGACTTTAAGGTTATTTAAATATCTTATATTTCTTTGTCCAGCTGATTTGTATTAAAGGAAATAATGATTTACATATGGAACCATAAGTACTAATTTCTTATCAGAAAATTAAGTAATAGTATAATAACTGAAGACATTGATAGGAAAAAAAATGTTATTTCGATGTGTGAATTAGAGTAGGAGTCCTGTTTCTGTTTGCAGGAACAGATAAAAGCAATCAATCAGGAAAAAAAAAAAAAAGATAAAACAGGTACTTAGGATAGTAAGGGTACAATAACAGGCTCTTTGCATAACCTGCTACAAATATATATGGTACACAGGCAAAAATACAGACACAGAGACATTCTGTTCACCACCTCTTATCACTGCTGTTGTCACAGAATAACTGCTTGCCTGTGCACCTCTGCTGTAGGAATTCATGTGTATCTGAGAATGTAATGTGGTTGTCAAAGTGACAACAATCTTGTATTTGGTGCTTCAACATCTGAACCAAGAGCTAGTGGAAAATATGTGAAATATGTTTAAAAAAGCTCTTTGGATGTTAAAGTAAAATTCCCTCTGGACTTTAAAAATAGCAGGTGGTCAGTAAAGAAAAAGCTGTGGTGTTGTAAGGTTCATGAATAAATATCAGTAACATCAGACATGACCTATTGACTTGAATTTGATATTACAGCCTACAGGCCAGCTAAATATTTTCCATTTTGAACTAAAATTAAAGGAGGTATTTTCTGCGAAGTAGCAGTGCACACTGCAAAGAGCTTTCTTATCAGAGATACTGATTACAATCCTAACCAGGCATAAATTAAAATAAGTGAAAATATGCCATTAATACCAGTATTACCTGCCCACCATCTTTCTTTTATCATCCCCACACAGTTTTTAGGCAGAGGATTTTTAAAATTTTTATTTACTTTTAAATATTTTTACAGAAAGAATTATAGAAAACTTTTCTCCATATGTCTCTCAACAACACTTTAATTCTTAGAGTTGGGATATATTCCCAGGACAGCTATAAATTGCTTAAACAAATGTCAGCTGCAAAAACGCTTAACTTGAAAGTAAGGCATCCAAGTGAAGAAAAATCTGTAAAGTAGGGAATATAGAACCACAGTGTTCTTACTGACACAACACAAGTACATGAGCATAGTCTGTTAGGAAGGAACCTCAATCCAACTGCTGTAGGTCTTCTGCCAACTGGTAACTAATGGCAGGAAGAGTCATTATAACCTTTTGGGCTGATACAATCCCAGCTAAACATAAGCTTTTGGCAAGTAGCACTTTGTCAGCTGCTAAAGCTGGGTAGGACACTGGGAATTGGAAGGAAATGGATGTGAAATAACTTTGTTGCTGCATCTTTTGACGTTTCTCAGTAAGATGAAAACAGTAGGCAGGTACAACTTCCATATTACTCATTCAATTCATTAATCACTTTCTGCTGTATAATAATGGGAAGTCTTTTTTTTTTACATAATGACTTCATTTTCCTTCTGCAACGTGCCTGTGCAATGTTCCTGTGCTTAAGCAGTTAGGGAAATGTTCTCTGTTATGGGCCAAATGTTTTGCTCATGTACCTTCATTGATATGGTACAAAATCACCTTCTCATTGCAGAAGGAATGTCACCCAAGTAATTAAATACAGCACTTATGGTGGGATAGAAAAGCTACATTTCTTCCAGTGTTGCAGTGGTCTCCATTACCTCAATCTATTATTACCTTAATAGTGCTAAAAGTGAACCATAATGCACAAGACTTGGTAGTAAAGGATTTCCATTCTGCCAGAAGATTCCACTTTGATTATATGCCACTAAAAAGGCAGGAAAGGGAGGAAAATTAATTGCAAAAGATGAGGTAAAAATGCATTGAAGATAAAGATACAATATATTTCAGTAATTTTTGAGTTTTTTGGGATTTTTTTTTTCACCTAGTTTTCTGTTTGGATGGCATGAAAAGACAGATAACATTTACATACTTCACTGAAGACACTACCATATGCATTACTGCTACTTTCACTTTATCCACATGGAGAAGTTGTTTTGTGCCGCATTCCCTATGGATCAAAAAGCTATCAAAACTATTTCTTTATTTCTCTTAATCATTTTGGTATACATAACACTTTAGTTTGTAAGTTTTCTGAAAATACAACCCTTGCTCACTGTTTTTTTGAAAGCTCTCAACCTACCAAGGGCACTATTATAAATATGCTGATAATATAAAGAAGTGCAAGAAATAAAAGCAGATGCTCAAAGCTGTTATTAGAAGACCCAGCATTGCTTCTTCTTCTTTGGGGTTTTGTCAATGAAAAATAATAAAGTTGCTTCAACGCAAAAGCCTGTTAACCTTGAGAATACATTTTTATAGCCTATATAGTATTCTGATAAATTTGAATTTGAGTGGTCTTTCTTACTGCTCCCTCTCTTCATCTATTAGCATAAGAGTACTAGTAGATGCAGAGGAAACTAGAAGCATTTCTTAGATCAGGAATTCAAGTTTACCCTTTTTCTCTACTACACCTGGACTTAGAATTTGACTGGAACCACATGGATCATTTAAGACAGAAACACAGTGTCTAAACCTGGCCTCTCTACTCTTAGTAGAACCACCTGAACAAAGTCAGACAACTGAATTGAAGTTCTCAATAATCTGAATTCCTTTTCAGACTTTAGTCTGCATAAGGTCTCTATATGATAAGGATTTTCCTTACACTTTTCCACCTTTAGACACATTTTATATTCCTGATTGCTCCCGGGCATTCATCCATCCTTTCTCTCACACTACTATAGAAATACAGGACAGCTACCTTGCTGTTACTTACAGAGAACCTTTTATTTGGAATATTGGTCTCTAGGGCTGTCAAACTAGAGCATTTCATAAGCAACACATTTAATCAGGGACTTTGTTTTTAATAAGTTCTAACTTCTGAAGTTTTTGGGGTTTTTTTAATTTTTGGTTGTTAGCTCACCAAGACTTAAAGAACTGTACTCATTACACAGGACTTCAATTGACTCTGGTGGTTTGATAGTCTAACTCCAGATATCTTCTGATCCCAGAGAAGTCTGTCTTATTAAATTATATTCAAAAATTATCCGAAAAAAAAGATATTTTGAGTGTTGAAACTGTTTCTGTGTCCTAGAATTGCACATAATCTGCTAAATGTAGCAAAGAAAGTTTTTGAGTGTTGTGATCAATTGATCCATGTACAACAATTAAATAATAGCTCTTTACGTAGACATCCAATTACCCTCAGAATGTTCCTGCACCTCAGTTATTGCAGCAGTTCTGCATACAAGCAGATGGACAAAATATACAGAAGAAAAAAAAAAGCAAGGGTAAATAGTTATTTCAAGTTCTGCTTAGAACATCATTGGACAGATGGTGCATGGTACAGAAATGTATTTCAGAATTGTTTCATAGCTGGGAAGCAACCAAACACCAGGGACAGATTGGGATCCTTAAGCATCTGATCTTTCAAGCCTCTTATAAAGTGAAGCAGAGGTTTAGAGTAAATAAACCAACTTTTTCCACTTGTCTGTGAACTACTAAATTCTTTGGCAGATAGTACTGACTAGGAAATAGAAAGCCTGTGTATGTAATGTTATCAGTAAATATATGTCCAGGAAATACATGAATCATTCTCTTTTACTTCTATTTAAAAATGGGATTAAATTTATTTCAAGAATATTTAATTCATACAGGACAAAGGTTATGGCAGTGGACTAACTTGTAAAACAGCTGTGCCTGACTTTATGAAATACTTAGTGCAAAACAATTCAACACCCAGGTCAAGTCTGATTTTCAAGCATCTTCTGTCTAAGAATATCCCCCCACACACAAACCTCTTAAAATTGCATATCCTTTTAATAAAAACCTTCACTATCTCCTTTGATGCCTTGACTATCTTTTCTAAATTCTCAGAAGTCCTCACTTAGAATCCAGAACATGATGATATCAGCAGTAAAGGGGAGAAGGCAAAGAAAACAGCTGCCATTATTAAAAAGCTAGCAAAACAAAATATAGTAATGATCACCAATTTAGACCTCAAATGACTAAATCTTAAAGAGATAGATAAGAGGGGTAATAGCTGAAGAAAAACATTTGGTAGGCTACTGTTATCCAATAACAAAACACATAGTCTGTGACTCTGCAATTAGGACAAGATAAATTGCACACAGTGTATCTACTCAGTGATCGTAGCCATAAAATAAAATCCTTTTATATTGGAGTAACAATCAATTAGTTTTGTAACACTCTATGTGTCTTGCTTGCCCTGCTTTTGCCATGAAAATCCTCTTCCAAAAGATCAATTCAGTCCAACTGCTAGCCCTGCAAAGGACTGACCCCAAGAGTCACACCATGTGCCTGAGAGCATTGCCCAAACACTTGAACGCTGTCGGGTTTTGTGTCATGAGCACTTCCCTGGGGAGGCTTTTCTAGTGTCCAGTCACCATCTAGGTGAAAAATCTTCTCCTGATATCTTACCTAAACCTTCCCTGACACAACTTCAGGCCATTACTTTGACTCCTGTCACTGGTCATGAGTGAAGAGATCAGTGCCTGCCCCTCCTCTTCCCTTCATGAGGAAATTTTACTGCAATGAGGTCTCGCCTCAGTCTCAGTCTCTTTCAGCCTCAGTCTCAGGCTGAACAGACCAAGTGTCCTCAGCTGCTCTTCATATTACTTCTCCTCAAGGTCCTTCATCATCTTCACTGCCCTCCTTTGGATGGTCTCTAACAGCTTAATGTCTTTATTATCTTGTGGTGCCCAGAACTGTACACTGTACTCAAGGTAAGTCTGCACTAGTGCAGAGTAGAGCAGAACAATCATCTGACAAAAGCCTGTATCTTATATATATATATAAGCACAAATGCTTTTAATTGAAGTATGGTCTAATGTCTCCACCTACAGACCTACTTCTCTGAACAAAAGTTAGTTTGCATAGTTGGGTTTTTTTGGATTATTTTCCTTCTTTGGAATAAAACACTTCAAAGTTAACATAATCATATCTATCACAAACTGAGAGTTAAAACTGAATCATTCACACTCAGACTTGTTTGACAGCACCTTATAAGTTATGGGTTTCATTATGAATAGAAGAAACAGTACAGGTCACTGTCTTTTTTATTGCACTTTCCCATGGAAAAGATCAGAAACATCACAAGAATTGCTGTCAGATCTCTTAGCAAATGAGTATGTATTGTCCATATTTCACCTACGAAAAACTGAAGGATTTTAAGGGTGAGTGAAATTTTAAAAAGCAGTAGGAAGAACACTGTGGTTTAGATCTTGACTCAGCAAGGGTTCTTTTCCTTATCTTCACACTTTAATTACAAATGTAAACTGAATAGAAGTCCTTTTACATGAGATGAAGTTATTGTTCAAATTCTTTGAGAAATAAAGAAAGGAAAAGACAATTCCATTTACCTTTTAGTATTTCTTACATTGCTTTTTCATATGTTCTTGTGGTTTTGATCTTCAGCTGAATCAAATACAATCACAGTCAATGAAAGAGGTGACCTCTGTACCACAAGAAAGTCAGGCCCAGAGTTATCAGTTATTAAGTAAAGATTTATTGCCTTTTTAATAAACACCCTTCACCTTCTGTACCATGAGACATCTAATAAGCAACATCTCAAGTGAATACCATCATAGCATGCTTTATAGGAAACAGGAATATAAACATACAGAAGTCATAACAAAATAAGTTGCCATTAAAGTTTAATTTTATAATTACACCTAGAATACTCTCTATCCACAAATGGAGGAACTAACATTCAACCATGCTTAAATTTTAATTTATTTTGTAATCTTCTTCCTCTTTTATCAGTACTAGGGCTAGATAATGCCTCTTGCAAAGGCAGGAGGATTGGAACTAGATGATCTGTAAGGCTCCTTCCTTTGAGAACAGAAATATTTACCTGTAACATATTCAGAATTTTTCTAAAGCTACAGGTTTTTTAAAGTAGATTCCCCCAAGAGAATAAATGTGATGCAATGCAATACCCCAGTTTGCCAGTAGAAATGGTACCACTATTGATAATGGAAACTGGGCCCATAAAATAGTGAAATATTAATGGCCTTTCAATTGACATGGCAACAACATAATCAGTGTGAAAGTGCTCATCATTTTTCTGACAAGATTTGTCATTGGCTGAGTGCTTTAATTCCTTTTTTATGATCTGATCAGTTTTGGCTTGATAAGTTTACTGTTTGCTTGCTTGTTTAATGAAAAATTGTTTTAAAATGCTATCCTGATCTTCTTCACAGCAATATGAGCTTTGACAAAGCAAGATATTGAAACATGAGGTAATGCCTCCTATGAAGATTACATTTATGAAAGCTGCCAGGTGACAGCTACACAGCTGGTGTTCCAGAAATGAGGAATGCCAGAAGCTAATACTGCAAACGTAAAAAGCATTCCTCCACCATGTCTGTCTCACCAGAGACTCAAGTTAAGAGCTTTCACAGTTCAATATAGTCAGTATTTGATCACTAAACCAAATAAACCCCAACTTCTCAGAAGTGGAGGTGACTGCTTTCTTGTCTTTTCCTATAAGCTCAATAATCTTCAAATGTTATTGGCTTAAACTCTTGCTAAATTCAATGAAATCTGAAATTCACATAAAAAACAACATAAAAAGTATAGCTCCACATAATATGACCCATGGATGAAAAACACTGGAAATAAATTGTACAGAGTACAGCTAGTTCAGTTTTAAGTTATCTGCTAAATATCCCATTTTTTTCCACCCAGTTGAATAAAATGATGCCCTTAAAATCAGCTTTCTTTTTTTCAGTCACTCACAGGTACACTTTTAAATTTCACATATAAATTGAATAACAGCTTCAAAATAAGAAGGAAAGCAACAGGGAAAACAAGACCTCCTTGAAGTCAATCATGATAAAAAACAACTGTTGGATACTTCCAGTTCCCAAATAACTGGGTAAATACAATTTGTTTTGACTCAAAAATAAAACCAACATTAAGCCAGTAATTTAGGACAGAAATTAGAGAATAAGACATCTGGAATTTTCATTATCTTACTACTTTTTGCCAATACTTGAGGCATCATTGGGAATTATTGCTTTTCTTGAAAAATGCACCTTGGTTTCTTCCTATTGTTGCTTGGAAGTTATGAAGAACATAAGGCTCAAAAAAATATAATAATTCTTACTGAGACAAATAGTCAGGTTTATTCCTAAATGTCACAGAGTTATTTAGGGTTAACAGAAATCAGGCAAGTTATTTTATACACATCTAAAAATCTTTAATTTCTTCATTTTTTATTCAAAATCTAAAGCTGGCAGGAAAGTATCAACATTAAGAGAATAAGAGTTTCCCACAGGGATTTTATTTTTAAGCATCATGGAACACCTGCCACACAGTGGCCACTGTCACTATAAGCATCTCTGAGTGACAAAATAACAAGTTTGTTAGGGATGAAGAGTGAAATTCCCTTGCATTATGTGAAGATTTGTTGTAAAACACAAGTGCTGCACTAAACTTTTATGAGAGCTTGCCAGAAGAAAAGCTATTATGAATCATAAAGATTTTATAATATACTGAGTCCTCAAATCATAGTTATTAGTTTAAGTAAGCATGCTTTTAAAGGAACATATTAAAAGGAAAAAAAGAAATAGGAAAGGAAAAAAAAAAAAACAAAAACAAACAGTGATATTCTATAAACGAGTGAAGCTTGCTAACCTGCAGTGATGAAGGGTTGTACTGTTGCTTCAGTAGTGTTTATAACCCCAGATTCTAGCAAGTGGAGGCATCAAGATATGTGGGTCATAGACAATTTGTAGAGGAGTTTAGGGAATCTGTAATGAAGCTAAATCCCACAAACATTGTTTTGTTCATATTAATGGCTTTGCTGAAGTAAAAGGGCTAACAACTTAGAGACAGACAGTTCTTTATAGCCCTGGTGAATATGAAAGTCAGTAGTGTAAACCGACACAACTCATACAAAAGAAAAATTAAAAAAAATAAATTATGGTCATGATAGAAGTTATCATCTGATGCTAAGGTTTTTCAATCCAATTGCTTAAATTCTTCTCTGTTCTCTTTAACAAAATTCTGTAATATTTTTTCTCATCTCACTCAGTTGGCTTTTTCCCCAAATGAAAATTCCTTGCCTCCTTATACTAGCAGGTAATACACTGGGAACAATGGTGAAGAGCAGAATAATTGATACCAAGAGCCTGACATCCTCACCAAGTGTGTTTAGCGTTGTTTTACTTCAGGCTAAGACTAGCCTTGTTTCCATGGACTGAGAGCAAAAATTAATTGAAATTTTCCAGTTAACTTTTTCTGAAGGAAACCCAGCTTGTGATTTTTCAAACCAGTCAGCAACTGAAGAAATGAATGGCAAATGGAAACAATTTGAAGATTTGCACCCACAGCACACTTCCAATCCAAGCTACAGTGCCAGTGCAGTGGGTAACAGGAGCTGTCCTTTCTACAGAAAGTATGCCATGCTTTTGATCATTCTTGATGTTTTTTCAAAAGTTTTCCAGTGGTACTATGTCCTTTTTAAGATCAGACACACCACAAAATACTCAAGGACACTGGCAAACACTGCAAAACAGCAGTACACTGACATTTCTGAGTCAATTCTCTTTCGCTTTTCTAATAATCTGTGCCATTCAATTTTCTTTGCTGACTACTACTGAGCATTGCCTTTGAAACTATATTCAGACTTTCTGAGTAACTCCCACTAGCTCAGTGGGCTACTGTAATGAATCCTAAACTATTGTAAATTTATGTTCTTAACTTCAGAGAAAAATAATAAGAGGAATTTATATGTGGGAGAGATGGTGGACTCATTTTATCTCCATTGTTAACTTATCTTGAAAACAAAACAAAAATAAATACAGCCAAACTTCGTCTTCAATAAGTTAATTTAGTGACATTCAAGGTGATTGACAGGAATTTGTAAATGAATACTTTAGCTAAATGACTACAAATCCATTGTTAATACTAAAAAAAGATTTAGACAGAAATTCCTGTAATGAAGTAGAATTCTTTAAAAAAAATGAAAAAAATCTCTAATTCAATTTTTTTTGTAAAATATGTGAGTCTTATTATCTGCAAGGTCTTAGCATGTTACCTTTGATATCAGAGTTCTATTCTTATTTTAACACCTACACCATCCACAAGTTTTGGGACTTAAAATCAGCTATCATCAACATCAGAGCTCAGAGAGCTGCAGAGCTCACATGGTTCAGTGAAATCTGCTGTAGGACTTGAAGTCTCTGGAAATATTTCTCCATTTGAGGGGAAAAAAATAAATAAGAACATTCAAGCAAAACATGAGCAGAAGTCCAGCTCCTTTGGATTATAAAGACTTACAAGAGAAAGTGATGATAATGTAACTTTTTCCCATTCATTGTAATAACTATATCCTTAACATTTTGTAGTACTATCAAAATCCTATAAAAATACTGTTTTACATACTGTCAGACTCAATAGCTGCAACCACACCTGAGAAGGTTTTATTACTTATTTCATCATTGTAGTTCTAAAGAAGAAAACAAAGATTAAATGAAACCCAATCTATTCTAAGACAAAAGGAAAGCTAAAGAAAAAGGAAAACAGGACACCACCTTTTTGCAAAGAAATACAGTTTGTGGCAAAGGCGTGGGATATTTTCCAGAAGCTATGCATCAGCTCTCTCATCTTTTGTTGCAATGTATGTCTCTTGTAGAACAATTTTTTCAGCCAATACGGTAAGCTCTTTGAATGAGGTATCTGGTATTGTGACTCCGCAAATCATCTGGTAAAGGATGTCCACTGATCTACTTTAGTTTATGGATAGTATGGTACACAAGCAGATCTGATTGAAAAATATGGAGAGCTTTACATTTGTTCAGTGCCTATCAACTAACTTCTTTTCACATTATTAGAAAATCATGGAGCCTGGAGTTTTAGTGGTATTTAAACTAATGTGTGAGAACTCTGCGTAGGAAAAAAAAAGAACAATCCAAAACAAAAATCAAATATTTTTTTCAGATCTAGAAAGTTTTAAACCTAAATAAATCAATACTTATGGGGTACTTTCATTATTAAAAAAATATTCTCATATATTCCCAAGGTATCTTTTCCTTAGCTTATTTTTAACAGTATCCACTCTTTCTGAGTGGTAAAACAGTCGTCAATCTGTAATACAGATGTACGTCAGGACCTGACATAGCTTTGATAGGTGGATAAAAATCTATAATATATACAGTACAGACATTCTGTTTGTCCAGCTAAAGAGAGTAGGAGTCTCCTCTGAGTGCAGTGAGGTTTGATACAGTTTGTGAAGATAATCAGTTTACAGTAGAAATATATTCAATAATATGCACCTATGAATATTACTGGTAGCATCATCTAAACCTTTAACATAAATAAATAAAAGACTAGATCTTCTGACTCTGGCAAGTATTTACATCTGCCACAATTACTTCCTGCCTGAGTGATTTAAAGTATAATGTTCACCATCTTCCATGTAATTATTGATTATATACCATGAACATTTATTTGTATAGATGTTTTTTAAATACTTTTTTTCATAGTGCTTGAAAATCTGCAGCACAGAAAGCTGAAAACACTTGCAAGTTTACACTTAATAGTTTTGTGGTTCTTCAAAGCATAACATTTTTCAAATGCTGAGTTACTTAAAAAAAAAAAAAGTTATGTTTAACCCAATTATTTCTACTGAGATTACAGAATGTACCTCTTTCCCTTCCAAGAGACTTAGCACACAGAGAAAAGAATTTCACAGATAAAAAAAAATTACAGCACTGTGGTTCTGAAGATTATTTGATCAATTCCTTTCCTATTCTTGTAAAAGTCACTAAGCTCAAGACTTTAAAAAGCCTTCTGCAGAAAAGAGCTGGAATAACTTTTTTTTTTAATTATGGAGCTTGTGACAGAGTCACACATTACTCAGTAAGCCTAAAATCCTTATGACAGTGTATAACACATCCCTAAAACTCTTTATCATGCACTTTTTTCATCCAAGAAAATTTAAATTCATGTTAATTTAATTCTATTCAGGTTTTGCAGTATACAGATCTACCTTACTGAAAAAAACAAGGGTGCCTCCAACTGCATACAGAAGTACCAGATTTTTGAAGTAATGTTTTTTGTGTGACATTTTTATTGCTGAAATTACAGCTACTGTAGGCTGCTTTCCAGTGATATTTACACATCCAAATTTATAAGTCTGTACTTAAACATGCAAAATAGAAATTCATCAATTTTGCAAAAGAAATATATTTTTGTTTGTTCATATGGACACTATTATGTGTTATGCTAAAGGGATAGAATGTTTTTCTACTACTTCTAGTTTTGTGTCTTTACATAACCAATGAATTAGTTTGCTATGCCAAAACAAGGAGTGAAACCAGATTTGACATGTTGAGTATTTTCCTTTATCCTTTTTAAGATTTCTAGGTCACTCACAGATCTTCATATGGATTCAACATTACCAAACTGTCCCTAAGGTAAAAAATGAGTGAATAATAACACTTTCCTTGCATGTAGTAAGAACTAGGAGTCCCTACAGTGGATTTTATAGTTAGAGTAATTTTGCATTGGAGGTAGAATACATAGGATGAGGTCTATAAATGGGATGTATGTCCAGCCTCATAAAATTCAGGGGGCACTTTCATTCAGAAGCTTTAGATAACAGGCTAACATTTCATCTGGTCTTCTAAAAGAAAAAGTAGGTAGTGAAGTTGTATTCTATTCTACTCCCTTTTCAATTCAGATACACAATGGGATATGCCAGTGTATTTCCCAAACAAAACATACTGCATGAGTCTGATCTAGGCTTCTGGTTTGGTGGCATATCTCTTTCCTGATCTAAATTTTCTGTAATTCAGCAGTTACAATATTTGAGAAACCCCAAAAACTTTCCCTGAAAATAAGCATTACTTTTTATATTATTTTTAAATGCAAATAAAATGCCCTAGGTGTCGAAAGGCTCTGAATGACCTTTTGCACATAAAATTATGATTAATTTAAAAAAAACCAAAACAAAACCCAAAAAATCCTTTTCAAACAAGCTACAGAGGTGTTTGCTATTGTAGTTATGAAACCCTGTGGTTGCACTTCCTTTGTTTTTCTTGATATACTTTTGAAGGTTATTCTTGATTAAAGCCATCATTTATCTTTCTGTTTAGAAAAATAAGTGGGTTATCACTCTAATTTTAGAGCATCTTTGATATCAAGGTGTTGTTTTGAAGGTAAGTAGTTAGGCTTTTTATTCATGTGCTGATTACAAAGTACACATCTTACAGGTAATTTACTAATCCTCTGCCTGAAGCTCATTCTAAGAGAAAATTGCCTTCTTAACAAAAATCTCTTCTAGTTACAAATATTAATGCTGACATCCCTAAGTAGTACTGCTAAACAGTCCAGAAAAAAGTAGTAAATTCTTAAGTAGGCAAGCAGTACTATGAATCTAACCAGTAAATTTACACTATATCCTTAGAGGAAGGAAACAAACAAGACAGGAAACTCAAGAGTGAAATGGACCTCCATCAGCCACCACAAACTTACAGACCACTATGTTTATAATACATCTATCTCTCTCTACATATATATTTATATATGCATATAGTCTATTTAATTAAAAATAAATATGTGTGTTACTCCAGTATCTGGAGAGTCTCAGGTTTTAAAGATAAAATTACAGTATTTTGTTCAGGAACAAAATAAGGACAGAATTAATGACTTGGACCTGTTGAAGTGAGAAGGACCACAAAGATGATCAGTGGACTGGAGCACCTTTCTGATGAAGGCAGACTGAGAGAGTTGGGGTTGTTCAGCATGGAGAACAGAAGGCTCTGGGGAGACCTTCTCGCAGCCTTCCAGTACCTGAAGAGGACCTACAAGAAAGCTGGAGAGGGACTTTCCCCACGAGAATGCAGTGATAGGACAAGGTAGAATGGATTCTAACTGAACAAAAGCAGGTTTAAATTGGATATTAGAAATAAATTCAGTATTGTGAAGACGGTGAGGCACTGGAAAAGGTTGTCCAGAGAAGCTGTGGATGCTCTATTTGTAGAAGTATTCAGGGCCAGGTTGGATAAGGCTTTGTGCAACCTGGTTTACTGGAAAGCATTTCTGCCCATGGCAGGGGGTTTAGAACTGGATGATCTTTGAGGTCCCTCCCATCCCAAACCATTCTATGATTTTGTGACAATATAGACAATAATGACTTCATTGAAGCTGGCACATGTAAAGTCCAGTCTTCTGAGCATTAATTAGCCGTCTTGCAAAATCCTTCATCTTTTATAAAATATACTACCAATACATTTCAGTGTAAATAAAAGTACATAAACAAGTGTGTGGTCACGTGGACTGAAAAGACAGAATATATATTCCATTGTAAACACCCACCGTAAATCACAAGAATAATTACATCAGTCTTTATTTTTGGGTATTCTTAATATGGTAGAAAAATCTTTCTAATCTGAAGAAACAAACATCCAATTAGACATTACTTGTTTTCAAATTGAAAGAAAATCTCTTTTAAACAGAACCTTTTCTCACAATACTTTGATAAAAAGACACTCATAATACCCATCCCTCTTTAGATACCATGAAACAGTATATGAAATTATATTTGTGTGCAAACAATCACATTTTTCTGGTTTATTTTCAAGATCTGTGGTATTTACATACGACCTTTCCATTTTTATTAAGAGTTTATTGGATTTTTACATTCTGGCCAGCAAAAGAGAAAGGTAATTTACACAGAGATTTGACAGTTATACACACAGCTATAAACTTCAGTCCATTAACTTATTTCTCATGTAACCTTTATCTGATTCTACCCAAATAACTAAATAAGCAATATATCTTGTTTTTCTTTAATTTAAAAAGCTGTCATCATAAGTCCCTTCTTATAAAACATCAGGTGGAAGTAAAAGCTCTGCACAAGCTTTCTCTGGGTCTTAGTATGTATAGATGTCTATTTAAATTATATTACTCAATACCAAGTTGTTTATATACTGTTAAGGTTTGTGTCTTAGCAAAACATGGCAAAATTTTTATTCTTTTTTAAAATACAGGTAGTTGGTCTGATTGAGCTATTACATGGATCTTTAATGTATCACATGTAATCAAATAGATGTATATTTTTGGTTGTGAACATTGTCAATTATTATGTGAACACAAGTACACACAACATGCAGACAGGAAGGGCAGCATGACGATTTCTAGTGCACTCAGTCTGTATATGCTAGAACTTTCTGTACAATTTTCTGATTTCATCTCCAAAACATGGATGCCTGTCAGTAATGCATTCCTCTAGATAACTTATCTCTGATACACATTGAGATCTCGTGAAAGACAAGATATTGCTTACATTTTTCCTGTTTGTATGAAGTATCCTAGCAACGTACTAAAGGTTCCTTAGTATTTCATAGCTCCATAATAAAATTATTTTTAAAAAGGGCAAAATTCTTAATAGATTTCAGTAGGTAGAAATTTTACTTAACTTTCTTACATCAAAAGTTTTCCCTTAGCAATGATAAATTCATATCTCACAAGGATAAATTACATCACAAAGATAATTTTGACTGACTTTTGCACAGGAAGCCCTGGACATATACCAAATAACTTGGGATGGCTGCAATTACTAGTTTAAACTGAGGATGGCATTTCTTTTAAATAGAAAATCCATTTCAATTACAAAGACACCAAGATACCAAGAATGCTCTATTTTCCAAGACAAAATGTAAATTGTGTTTTACTTTTCATGTAATTAATGTCAATATCTAACCATCATAGTCACTTCAGCTCAGTCTCCTCAGTCAAAAATCAAAATAAGTCTTCTCCTCAAAAGAATTTTAAAAGAGAACTATTCTACTCTTTCATGTGTAAACTAAACAGGTAGAGTTTTAAACAAGATAGAAAATTATTACTGGCATTACTAAATCAGAAATCACTTCATAAATAATTTCTATATTTTTCCGGTCTTATCAACCTGGGCTTTTTTTTTGGTTGGTTGGTTGGTTGGTTGGTTGGTTTTGTTGTTTGGTTTGTTTTTGTGTGGTTTGGGTTTTTTGGGGTTTTGTGTGTGTGTGTGTGTGTTTGGCTTTGTGGGTTTTTTGGGGTTTTTTGGTTTTGTTTTTTTTTTTTTTTTTTTTTTGTGTTGTTT
>VXBX01005988.1:132280-168285 GCA_013400415.1 Scytalopus superciliaris | reverse complement strand
GTGGCTCTTGTGCAACTTCCAGACTTGAGATGGACACTAAAGAGAAGGAAGCAAGTTGTGACAGAAAATCATAATCCCAAGACCCAAAACTGGGGGGGAAGAAACCTGCACTATCAAGAACATAAGCCTCCAAGTGAGAATGGGTCAAGTGATTGTCACAACTTATTGCAAGCACACACACACATGCCCTTTCTTCTTGAGGAAGACTGAATCTGTAAACTGTGGGATCCAGAAGTACTTTAAGAAGGTGAGTATAAAACCAGAGAAAAGACACAGGTGTTAAAAAAAGGAGGGGCTGGATTTTAATTTTATTATTAATAATTGTGCTATTGATAGGTATTTTCTGCATTAAGTTAGACTATTAGACTGCTCCATTAGACTAATACCAAAGTCTTATCTTCATAGATATAGTGTGTTCTTTTGCCTTTTAACTGTAATGTTTTTTCCAATGTCTGAAAGTTCCAGAAGGTCAGAAAGTGGAATGAGTTTGACAGAGATGCAATACAGCAATAGGCATGTCTAATGCTAACCTAGATTAGAACAGTTGGTGGTGGCTCAGGACAAGGAAGAGTTTCACAGCTGTAAAGTGTTACCAGAAAGACAGGAGTTCTTATGTTGTATGAAATACTTAGCAGCAACAAACATTCCTTTCAAGGAGCTTCTAAATATTCAAAGAAAGAAAAAGAAGAACACAGAAATGAGTAGCTTCTAATTGATCATTGTGACCATGACATTTCTGTTGCTTGAAAAAGGGAAGAAGATAAGAAAGAAGTGTCAGGAGAGACAGTTTGATAAAAAATTCTCTAAGGCATTATTCAGTATCATATAAAATACACAACTAAGTGATGAGCAGAAATTAAACAGGGGAAAATTTACACCAAACATCAGGATGGACTATTTTCAAAGTATTATAAATTAATATTTGCAAAACAAGAATCTAATTATTTTTTCCTGCCACATTCTGCCATATCCTGCTTTAATCTTCATTCTTTGATCTTGTAGTCAAGTCAATACTTTTTGTCAATATGCTCCTTTTTCTTATAGATATCTAAGATAGCTAACTAAAACTGCAGTGATGAGAAACCAAATTAAAAACAGCGTCTCTATTCTTAAATTCTTTACATTTCTTCAGAAGAGATTGCTTGTTAAAACAGTTAACCACCTTATGAAACTAATAGCCATTTGTGCAATATCAACAATCATTATTTAAATAGATTTGTTATTCTCAGCTTCCATTTCATTTCATTGAGGACAAACTTTGGTGATTTTATGTGATTTTAATGAGATATATGCCTATGGATTTTAGAACTGGGTCTTTAAATTTCACTTCTCAGATGTTTGGGTTTTACACTACAAAAGAAAACTAGTTAACAGTGAAAATAGTCTTCAAAGGACTTAGTTCTTTCAGTCTGTGTTTCTACTTCTTCTTTTTTTTTCCTTAATGTGTAATTGAATAGAGAACAGCTAATTAATTCATTCTATAGCTGAGAACAAGATAAGGACTTTTTGTTGAAATACAGAAACTAGTTTTCCATCTCAGCTCTTTAAAAAGTGGACTGCCTGTTGGACTTTTACTGTCTGTTAGACAATAGTAGTGGTATGACAAAACTCCAAAGCTGGCAACTAAATATTTTCATTTGTTCCAGGATCATGCACACATCTGAACATATGCTGGTCTCCAATCAGGGAAGTTCACCTGAGAGAGTGACATTTTCTATCAAAAATTCTATAATTTCTCTAGTCTTATCCAGTCATTTGACCTCCATATTACATTATATTACCAAAATTACCAAATAAATTATGATAAACTGATAGTACCCTTTGCCATAATCAATCTTTTATTTTCTGGTAAAGCAATTTAAAATTGGTTCTTTCTAGTTTGTTTTAAACATTTCATAATCCTATTCTTTGGTTTATATTATCTCAAATCTCAGTGTCTTTTAATATCATCATTCATAGATCTAAATGTTCTCTGTTCTCATCTTCTGAAGGTTCCTTCTTGCTCTGAGTATTTATTTATTTGAAATACAATTTTCTAGCTTCTGAAATATTCCCAAAAATACCCTGGTTTTTGGGTTTTGTTTTTTTTTTTCCAAAATAGAATTCATAAAATCATAGATTCACAGAATAGGCTGGGTTGGAAGGGGGATTAAATATCATCTGCTTCCAAACACCTGCCATTGGCAGGGATGCCTTTCACTAGAGCAGGTTGCTTAGATCACCATCCAAACCAGCTGTGAACACTTCCAGGGATGAGGCATCCACGACTTCTCTGGGCAACCTGTTTGAGTGCCTAAGAACCCTCATAGTGAAGACTTTCTTCCTAGTATCTAATCTAGACCTACTCTCTTTCAATTTGAAGCCTTTCCCCATGCCTGTGGTAAAAAGTTGTTCTGCATCTTTTTTGTGGGGTCCCTTCAGGTACTGGAAGGCTGCAATTAGGTCACCCCAAAGACTTCTCTTTACCAGGCTGAACAACCCTAACTCTCAGCCTTTCCTTGTAGGGTCAGTGCTTCATCCCTCTAATCAGCTTGGTGGCCCTCCTCTGGACTCACTACAACAGATCAGTGTCCCTCTTCTGCTGGGGGCCCCAGAGCTGGATACAGCACTACAGCTGGGGTCTCACCAGAGCAGAGATAGAGGCAGAATCATCTCCTTCAACCTGCTGGCCATGCTGCTTTGGATGCAGCTCAGGACACAACTGGCTTTCTGGGCTGCAAGTGCATGTCCAGCCCCTCATCCACCATCACCCCCAAGTCCTCCTTCTATTTTTCAGAAATGAAGGCTATTTTGTATATATAAGTAATGGTTTACTTATATTTCTTGTAATTTTATGCATTTTTATTGTAGTCTGAATAAAGGATACTAGCTATTCACTTGTTAACCTTGTATAATGCTACAACCCTAATAAAGTTGGGGAAATCAATTTTAAAATATGTTGATGTTTCTTTCAATTTAAAATCATGTAACATTATCTTTTGTGGATCATCACAGACTATCAGAAAATACTCTGTGTATAATTTGATCCACTGTACATTCATATTCCCAAAGCATAAATCTGTTACTCAGATTCTCATTAGATATAAAGGAATGAGAACAAAAACACTACGGGTTGAACAGATAGTGAAACATGAAATTAATAAGAATGGCTTCTACACTGCTGTAATTTTTCTTAAGTAAACAATGTCTTGTAGTATGCAAACCCTTTTCATATAGTCTACCATTCATCTCGCCATACATCTTACTTGTAATTTTAGCACCGTGAAACATTGTACTAGTAAATACAGTTTTGGTTTTTTTTTCACCAAGGAGAACAGTTTAAACCACTGATGCATACAATCAATGTGACAGAGAAAAGAACAGATTACTGTAACTTTGAAATTTCCCCACGTCTGCTAGTATACCAACGAAAATGCAGAGAACAGCTTATTCGGTATGTCCAGACCATCCTCCCTATTAAATTTATCTTGAAGTTGACTTAAATTATATGTGACTAAAGAACGTATCCTTTTCTCACTATGACATTTTCAGATTTATCATAAACAAGTTAGCTCACTGGAGATACAATGAAGTGCAAACCATCAGGAAGGCATCCAGCTACATGATAGGAATAGGCCCAGAAAAACTCCAGCTGTTTATGCAAATGCTGATACTGAGTGGCTGGCACCTTATCAAGGACCAGAGGATCAGTGGCATATTGGTGTACTCTTTTAATATGTAATGGATGTTTACTGCATCAAACAGGAAAAATAAATAAAAATCCCCAGCAATGTTTAAAGGCTTTACTGAACTGGGACATGCAATAGCGCCTCATCTACTCTTATTCAATTAAATTTGCCCAGAGGTTATACTTTGCTATTGCAGTCCTGAAATCTCTTCAGACTCAGAGCATTTTCTTTTTCTCAAAGCAATTTCTAAAATGCAGCCACTTAGAAGGTGCATGCTGCCAAAAGATCTCTTATTTTCTTCTGTTTTTTTTTCCTACAATTTGGCATTTGAATACTTTTCTGTGTATCTACTTTATGGGTTTGTTACTTCTAAAGAGAATGAACACATACCCTGTTTAATTACATGAAAATTAATTTACTTTTTTCTGTCATATTATCTATCTTAATTGTAAGAAAAATCTAAAACCATGTGCCTGAAAAAATAAATACCTGGATCTGAAATATTTCTAGCTCAAAAAATATCTCACAAAACACTCAGTCATTGGCAAAGTATTTAATTTTCTCCCAGGGACATGAAAATCAAGACAGTAACACGTGGAGAATGAAAATATAAGTGTTTTTCCAGGTATCTCAGCTGTGCCTTGTCATAGATATTCCCCAGCAGCAAACAATACTGACTGACTCAAATAAGAAACTACAAAGGCTGCTGCTTTCATTTAAAGTCATAGTAGGAAATGAGAAGTGTTCAGGCAGATACCATTCCTTTGCTGTAGACATAAAGACGTATGAGGGATTTTATTTGCTGTAGAAATGAGGATCTTATTTTCCTTCCAAATGTCTTCTCCCTGTTCATGCCTGCTATGTACACCAAGATACACATTCAGATCACTTACTAAGCATGAAATTTCATCACAGCCTTTTGGGAACATGTTTACACTAAAGCTACTTATCCACGTTGGATATCTAAAAATTGATGAATCTGAAAAGGTTTTGGTATTTTTAAAAATACGGACACTAAGATATTGTCTAAGTTTTCAAATAAAATGAGAAAATAGATTTTAAATGCAGAGTTGAAACTGCACACTAGGTGTTGCTTGTTCATCTGGTATAACTAGACCTCTGTTCCTCACCAAGACTAACATCCAGTACAATAAAGCATTCTTTTCATCTGGTAGAAAAACAAGGAAGAAAACAGAAGCATTTCTTTTTATGCCAGTTTAAGATATTCTTGAGTGGCCTTGTACCTGATCAAAATCAAGCTTGTAACACGCTTTTCATCTTCCAGAAGAACTTGACAGCATTTGCTGTTGAAGTTTTGTTTTGCAAGATAAAAATACACTGTAAACAAAGTTCTCATGTTTCCTTCTGGGGTTGTTTGGGTTTTCTTCATTGTTGTTTTATTTTGGGGTCTTGTTTACTTTTTTAAACTGTTTTTTGTTTTATTCACTTTACATAAGTTTCTTAGTACCTTATATGGGTCTTGAAATGATCAAGTGATATGGAAATTGTATTAGTTGCAAGTTAGTATGCTTAGTTGTGTTTGTTAGTGTTCTTACAAGTTGCTTCTGTCTTTCTCATGATGTCCATGTTTTATGGACTTGCATGTTGGAATTAACTAGCGGTAATGGAAAGGACAAAGTTTTGGTCACAATGAAGGACAGTTACAAGATTTCATTCACATTCATTCATTATTTGAATGTTACCTTACGACACAGTGTTGACTTCAGTTGTCAGAGGGAAAGCACTATTTGTAACTGTACTTAGCATCACAGTTTTTGATTCTTGATTGACATATACATAATGATATGCTGAAATAAAAATAAATATTTTTCTTGAGACACTCCATAACACAATGAAAAAGATTAATTGGTTACTATAATAACTATAACAATGCTCTCAGTAAGGGAAAAACACTTTAATATGTGAAAGAATTTCCATACTACTAAAACATGTCTCCCTTTTATCCCCACTTACTACTACATAATCACTGTGTGGGGGACAAATTTGCAGTGTGCAACTTGTATTCATATAATAGCTGAATACTTTTAGTAGCATATAGTTATGTAAAAATATTTATATGGAAGAGATGTAAGTTATTCCTGACTCTCCCTCAAGAAATGAATATTTTTTTACAGTCTTAGTAAATTATCTTTGCTCTTTCAAGGCCTTCAGGAAGATGTTGGTTTATGTCTCTGAGTTTTTGATTTCATGGCTGACTAGTTATGAATTTAAGTTTAATATATACAGAATAAAGAATCTCAATGTTTTCACCTCCAAATCCCTCTTTGCTCCCTCATGCTCTGATTACTGTGTAAAGTACTAATGTTTCAGACCTATAATCAGGCCATCATCTTCTGCCCAGACTTTTAATTGATATCTAACATCTATTTTCATTATATCCCTACAACACAGTCTTTCCTTTCTGTTCTGTAGCAAAACCCATGGCTTAAGCTTTTATTGTCCTGGATCTCCCTGTCATTTGGCATGTGCAATTTTCCTATTCCTAAAAAAAAGCAGTTAATGTAAAACTAATAAATCATCAGATTAATACTTTTTCTAAAATTTTTTGTTTACCTGTTTGTTTTAAATGACTGTCACTTCAGTGGTCACCTGATTTAAAGGTTGAAAACAAGTGTGTAGAAATAGCTCCGAAAAACAAAAATTACAAAAGTTTAACTCTGAGTTCACTTGATTTAGGAGCACACATGCCAGTTTCAATGGTCTGTTGTGTAAGATTAATCAGTAAGGAAATCTGATGATTTTTACCTGGGGGAAAAAAAAACCCCCAAATTAGCATTAAATTATGAAGACACAATTTCCCCTATGCTTTATTTGTACCAGATCAGTACAAAGAATACCAATAAAATAGCAATGTTAATAAGATGACATTTTTGCCTAAAGTTAATGGACGTAAACATAGCAATTCAACCACCTAAGACATTGCAGTGGGCTGACCTTGGCTAGATACCAGGTGCCCATCAACCTGCTTTATCACTCCACTTCCTAGCCGGACAGGGGAGAAAGAATAAGACAGAAAATGACTCGTGGGTTAAGATAAGGCAGTTTACTACGGTAAAAGTGAAAGTTTGGGCATGCACAAGCAAAGAGGAAAATAACAAGTTTTATTCTCTACTTTCCATTAGTGGGCGATGTCCAGCCACTTCCTAGGAAGCAGGACTTCAGCACTTGTAGTGGTTGTTCAGCAGGCAAATATTGTAAACAACTAACATCCCCCATTCTTCCTCCTTTCCTTAGCTTTTATATCTGAGCTATATGAGATACTCCTTTGGTTAGTTTGGGTCTTGCCCTTGATGAGTGAGGGGAAGGAATGCTGAGAGACAGCACTGATGCTGTGCCAGCTCTGCTCAGCAGTGGCCAAAACACTGGTGTGTTATCAACACCTTTTTAGCTAACAATGCAAAGCACAGCACTGTGAGGGCTGCTGTGGGGAAATGAACTCCATCTCAGCCAGACCCAATACAGACATTTTGTGTGTTTCAGAACATTTTATCTTTAAAATTATTATTTCCATGGAGGAAATAGGGAACTGGAATAACTTGTTTATAGACCTTCCTACTCTTTCAATGCACTGACTTCATTTGAAACTTGTTGACCCAAAGGAATCCTAGCTAACTGCTTAGTCTTTTGATCCAAGTTAATTACAAATTCTGAGGAACTATTTCCAATTTTGTTTTTTGGTTGGTTTGGATATTCTGTGACTCTGTGAAACTAGGATTTTTTTTTTTTTTTTTAAATTTATTTATAGAGGTACTGAGTGCTATTTGAGGGTGAGAAAGGGACAGGATTTATTTTGTATTGCTTCAATTTACATTTCCTTTTTCCTTTTTATACTTGTTCAAGGGAATTCACACATTTAACTTTGAACAAGACTGATATTGTATATTAACAATTTCAGACCACTCCAATGTATAACACACTTTCAAATGCAGAGTTTTGCAAAGACTTAGTGGGAAGTGAGTGCTCTGTGTGTTACTGCCCTCAGATATTTGGGACATTTCTGTTTTGTTTTTCCACTGTTGAAAACTCCTAATTATAAGAAGTTCTAATTACCTTTCCAAGGCTAAAACTTTGTTGCAGGTATAATATTTGGACATTAGAAACTGAAATCCATTACTGGCTCAGATAAATATTTAAAGGTTAACCATGGCTAGGAATTTCAAATCATTATTAGATTAAGCCTGTTGCACTTCAGTCACACCATGGAAGGACACAGTCCTATCTGGTACTTTGTACTGAAGCACAGAATGGCTTGACCTTTTAATATGTAAGATATCGACCTGTGAGTGGGCTCCACACAAGCCTTGTGAACTGCCTAGGTTCTATTTAAGTCATCACCCAAGAATTCTGTCCCTTTTCCATGAGATGCATTTCATTCTCACCGAATATAGAGCAATTTTCTCTTTAGTTCTCTGGAACTGAAGGGCTGAACAAAAGAAAACTTTCTCTACATAAATCAGTGTCCCTAACATTACCTTCTTTGCTTGTATGATTTCTTTAGAATGCAGTGGTATTTCTTCTGTAGGTATAAGCAAGAGAGCAATTAATATAAGTATTTTTTACTCTCCCTCTCTGCCTTAATATTTTTTAAACTAACTAAATATTTAAAGATGCTTTTAGACCATTTTTTAATGGACAATCCCCATTTTTATAGTGCTCATAAGGCTCAGCCTACAAATCTGGAGGAAAATGACACTACTTTCCTCCTCTTAAAAACAATTATATTCTCTGACAGTGACATCTATGCACTGCTTTATGAAATTCTGTAGTAAGAGTATGTATTGTGCGCTTTCCTCAGTTTGAAACAAAATGTTTATTCATATTTTTGTAAAGTCACTATATAAATATGAAATACTAATTAAAACCCAACAAACTCATTGGTTAGAAATCCAAGTTAAGAATAGAAGGAAAGGAAAGGGAAAGGGCGCTCAAACTGTTTCTCTTCACTCTATCTTAACAGTTAAGGGCAAAGCATCGGTTTGATACCTACTAATGTCTGAGAAAAGAGAGTCAGACTTTTTGCAGACAAAATTTCTCTTTCCTTCTCCTATTCTTCCCCTATGGAGAGGATTTCCCTTTCCATATTGCTCCCTTTCTTTTTTTGTTATTTCTTGTGCTCCCTTTGCATGTGTTAGCTGTGTTAGTGGCCAAGGACAGGAAAACTGTCCCAAAAGCCATTTTTAAACTCATGAAGAGGGTGGTTGGGCACAGCCAGTACAGGTTTGCCAAGGACAACTTCACTCCAAGCATATCTATTGCTAACTATGATGAGTGAGTGGCACTGCACACTCTCTCAGAGTTTAGCATCAAATTGGTAGAAGTTTGCAGGCAACACCAAATTGAGCAAGACAGTTAATATGCTGTACCTTGGGGGTGTGCTTCAGAGGAACTTGGACATGGTGCAGAAACAGACAGACACCTCACAAAGTTCAATGAAAGGAAATGCAGAGTTTTGCATTTAGGATGAAATAGCCTCTTTTGGTAGTACAGCCTGTAGACTCCTTGTACAGGAAGCAGTTCTACAGACAAGCAGCTGGGGATCTATGTCCAATTCTGGCTTTACAGTAAAAGAAGGATATTAATATGAAAGAAAGAGTCAAAAGGATTGACACCAAGATGGTCAAGGAGTGTAGCACTGTGTGGGTGGGAAGCCAATGAGAGAACTGATCTGTTCAGCCTGGAAAATAAAAGGTTCAGGGTAGACTATTGCTTGCCTACAAATGCTTGACCAGAGCAAACAGTGAAGACAGAGTCAGATCCCTCCCAGAGCAACAGACTCTTCCACAACAACAGGCCAGGGACCAAGGAACACAATTTGGTACAGGGAAAGGATTTTTCTTTTAGCGTAATGGTGTTCAAATACTTTACGATGTTGCCAGGAGAAACTGTGGAATCTCTGTCTTTCAAGGTGTATTGGACTAGATCGAGCATGGCACTGAGTAACTTGCTTTGCTTAAAACTGTGAGCAGGAGATTGGACTAGATGACCTCCAAACATCACTATGATACAGCATCATTCACTTCTATCAGGAATCAGCTCAGTTAAGACAATGCAGATAAATACACTGAAACCTGTAAAACAGAAAAAGGAAAAAACCCCAAGAAACCAAACCAAACCAAACCAAAATTTAAACCACCACCACCACCCCCCAATCAATCAAACAAAAACAAAACTCCCAAAACCAAGAAAAAAGCTCCCAAAATTGCAAAGCATTATTTTCATGTTCCAGCAGTACTTTTAGTTCAAAGAAAGTCAAGATCAAAGTCTGCAAAATGGTTCAGGAATTTTCCTAGCAAAACAACACATGACTGCATTCCTATTAAACTTTCTAATTCCAATTTCTCCTGTGTAATCAGCCAAATGCTTATAAAACTTATTCTTTGAAGCTGTTTGGTTTTGTTTTGTTTTGGGTTTTTTGGGTTTTCTTTTTTGGTTTGGTTTGAGGGAGGGTTTTTTTTTTTTTTTTGTTATGTTTCTCTTCTTTTTCTTTTTTGAGTGTTGTTGCTAAATTAATCAACCTATTTTTCCAGAAAGACACGATCCATTTCCATATAGGTACCTATGGTTTGTGTTTATCTGGCTTGCTTTTTTTAGGGGACTGTTTTCAAGGAAAATGTGGGTTAGCACATGTGTGTAAGTATTATAAGACAGATGTGCTTTTATTGAAGTCATACATCCTTAGAAACATGTTTTCATAAGCAAGTGTTGAAAGAAGACTGTTGGGTTTACCAAATACACATCAGAACAGAGTGCATTCCAGGAATTAACATACTGTAGTACAGAAGGAAAGAAGGGAGCTAACTGCTTCAGTGATACCCACAGCAGCAGGCTATAACAACAATAGCAGTATCAGCAGCTAAATATCCTTTTTTTTCTTATCCACTGTTTATAAATGAGATTGAGCATATGGGTATGTAATTAAGTTTATTTCATTAGATCAGATTAGAGATCTCCAAACAATCATAAAAAGGGTTCTCCGCATTATAATGGCTTATATCAGCTTCTTAAAGCACCGGTTAATGTATTAAAAAGCACATATTCATCTTGAAAAAAAGTCTTACACCTGCAGATTTTGCAGAGGCCTTTTTTTATGATCACAATGACTTTCACAATTTAATGTAGAACTGTAATATTTTATGAATATTCCTGTTTTGTAGTATTCTCCCGTTCTTGCCTCAATTTCTAAAAAATCTACTCTTTATCCCCTTCTCGCAGTTAAGGTAACTGGTGCAATCCCTTCCATGCATGGTGTTCCAAGAAGCCAATTTTCCTTCAGGTCACATACGCAAAACAATCATTATTTTCTGAAACATAATTTTTCTTCTCCCCAGTTTTTGACATTTTTCAGTTCTGACTTCTTTTCCTAGCTAGCCCACCAGATTCTGAAGCCTAGATACTTCCAAAACTAAGGTGACAAATGAACTAAAAGTTTTATTTATTTCTATATGTAAAGACCACTTTGACTCTCATGAAGCTACCCAACTTTTACTACATGTAGCCTTAAATTTCTAAAGTCTAAAAATTTAACCGCATATCACTAAAGACAATCATGTTTCAAAATCAAAACTCCACAGGGGGTGAAACAGAATGTCCTTAAGACATCATGCCCCATGAAATCTTGAGTGCAGAGCACGCAGAAATCTTGCTTTCTGAAAGGTTTTCTTTTAGGTTATTAAAAGCTTTTCAACAGCTTATACCTTGCTACTGAAATCTGGAGTGGAATATTAATTATCAAATTATATAAGAAATCATGTGTAGAATTATTTTTTTCATTAATCTCAACATACCCAGTGTCATCCAGGAAAAGCTGTATGGTCTATGCTCCGTATGTTATGTGTTCCAGAAATATAGTGATAGAATTTCTAAAGGAGATAATATGCATACAATTTTGTAAGTTCAGTAGTTATAAAGACAACTGAAAAATAAAGAAACAATTTTGAAATATATTTTAATTCAAACTCAAGAAAGATGAAGCCAAAAGAGAAAACTCAACATTTTCTTTAAATTTCCTTCAAAAATACATACATTTGGCTTTTAGACTCTTTTAGAGTTTGAAAAATAGTCATGACATCTCATTTTTCCTTGAGACAGAAATGTCTACCTTCACTAAATGCAATTTAATTCTGAAGAATATAAAATACATAGGTTTATACTGCATTTTGCCAGGATTGAATTTTTAATTATCTGTATCAATTATTAAAGATACAAATTAAAAACAGTATCTTAGAAACTCTTCCTTATTCTCACTGTTTTAAATTAATATGAAGAATTTTGCAGGGCAATACAGATATGCCTAGGGACTTGATCATCCAAAACTAGCAGGAACACTTCTAAGTCTCTTTAATTTTTCCCATTTCAAAACCAGTAAAATGTTTTGTTTCATCCTGATGTAAAGCAAATGTTAATGAAAACAGGGAAAAAAGCTGGCTTTGGTCTGGCTTATTCAAGTTAATCAGGCACTGATTCAGAATGTTCTGTGATATTGTGAAGCTGCTAGTAGAAGTTTCCTCTTTTCCCATCTCAAGGAATTATATTAACATGTTTTCATCTTTTTTATGCCTGAGGGGAAGAGGGGAAAAAAAAAAGGTGAAAACATGTTCATAAATGAATGGGTTCTCTCCAAATGCAACTAATATAATTCTTGTTATTGTTTTACTGTTTTAGCTTTTTTAACTATAACACGTTATAGTCAATAGAGAAATTAGGAATATTAGAAGGCTAGTCTCTTAACTAATGGCTGAATTCATTCAGTCATTTCATTTACAAACACACTGCCAGTCTGGAAAATATAATAATTCATTTCACCACCCAAGATTACTTATATACTGCATACATGCTGGACAATGTGAAGGTTTTGCGTTAACATCTTTTTCTGTTAGTGAACCATTTCCTTTTCCTAGATAAAGAATTACGTCTAGAAAGATTCTTCATGTCAGCACCAGATGACATGTCAAAGTCTCACAAGAATTAGTTGGAGAACATCTCTGTCTCCGAGGTTGCAGACATTTAATCATTTCTTCACTATTCTGGGCAGCTGCACAGTGACCTCATACCCATCATCTGCTTCTGGGCTGTCAGACACAGTACTTGGTAATATAAGGGGTACTTTGCATGCTGCTTTACCACGAAGAAATGCCACTAACTGTGACAACAGTCCTAATTAGTTGTTGAAATACCATTGTGAAGATCTGTCACCAGCGATTACTCATGTCTTTAATGGTTCCTTCAAACAGAAGCTCTGTTTCAGCTATTTAGAAAACGGCCAATATCATTATCATTCCCCGAGGGGCTTATCTAAGCACTCTGAAGGATTACTGTCCAATTTTACTTTTAAGCAACGTTGCAAAACTCATGAAACAGACACTTTTCAGGGCAAAAATAAAACATCTTCACAGCAAGAATTTCAGCCGCGGGAGGCAGGTAGCAGTTACATACCTCTAGGCAAACTATAACACAGCAATTATAACGAAAGCATACTCTGAAGGATAGAGAGGGAACAAGATTTTAAGAGAATGAGATCAGTAGGGGATAAGAAGTAAGAAAAGGATTAGATTCAGAATAAGAAACCACATATTTGATTTTCAAAACTTCCTGTTACCATCAAAAGCTAAAATTATACCACAAGTCTGATGTGGCTTGACTCAGTGCAGAGCTGTAGAATACATCTGTTATTCTAACAACACACAAACCGCAGACAGCTGTTTGTGTTAATAAATAATTGCTAACAAATGTAATATTAACAATTTAGAACGTATTACCATAAGTTGTACAACCTGCTTTTGTCTGCACCATATCTATAGCCACTCTTCAATGTCTGAAAAAGCTGGTCCCAACTGCTTAGAGAAACTAATGCTACAGACCTCTTAAACCTAACCCAACAAGTTAATGCTTAGAGGATGAACAAGGTAGTAATTTAACATCCATTGCCGAGACAGAGGAAGATAATTTAAATAGCAAGAAAAAAGACTGAAGTTTGTAATAGAAATGTCTGTATCAGCCACTGATAAGCACATTATCATGGGCTTATGCATAGCAATTGATACTAACAGTAAATAAGTAGCAACTGTTTTAGAGGAGGTCACCTTAACAAATATATAATTAAAAGTAAATAAAATCCTGATCAAATTAGGGTTAACCTGTCCACAGAACACAGTTATTTAAGTATTTTAAATTACCTTTTATCTTATATTAATTGCTTTAATAGCTTTTAAATGGTATTATAAAAATCTCTACATTGTTTTGAATTATAAAAAAACTCCCCCGTGAATTAGCTCCCATGATGACTATTGTTAAACATTGACAAAGTTAGTTTCCATTGTTTTTAACTATACATTTCAGTTATTTTAAAGTGGTCTTATTAACTCTACAGACAACGTGTATCCATAGGTAATTTTCTCCTAATCCACAACTAAAATTAACTCAAAAACTGACAAATAAATACATGGTTTAGTAAAATTCATCCTGAAAAAGAAAGATAGGGGTTGGTAGGAAATAAAATGCAGGTTTGGTATCTACAAAAGTTTAATTTGCCCAAATATGTATTCTCCATTAATATCCTTGAGAGTTATAGAGCAAAATGGGAAAATTCAGTCCTCAAGTTATATGCATCTATGTGAGCTCAAAATGTGCTGTGTGTACCACACCTTCTGTGGTTCTGAGGAGAATTCAGTTTTGTAAACAAAACAAAAAGCCCTCTGAAAAACCACCAACCAACCAGCGAGAGGAATTTCTTTGTAGTTTGCAAATATTATTAGGAATACATATTCTCTTCAGATATTAGAAAGACATTTCCATTCCCAGTATTATTTTCCCAAATCTATTTATTTTGGCAGACTTTGCACTCTGGCTCTATTCTCCACTCTTCCTGATCCTTCTTTGTAATTCCAAAATTCTTACTGTCTGCTTCCAGTTCCTGCCTTTACCTGTGTGATCTCTCACCTTCTTTTCACCTTGTCCATCTCTCTCATTCTCTCTCTCCCAGTGCATTCCACCTGACAACATCTCTCAGTCAGTTTCTCTCTACTCCCCACCTCCATGATGGTACTCTGTCCCCTTCCCTTAACCTGTCTTTGTCTCTTGCACAGGCAACTTCTGGTTACCCTGTCTCAAAGACTTGGTATTCTGGTCTTCATCCTAAAATGCCATTCGTCTTTAGCCAGCCTTCAGTTCTTATTCCTTCTAAAATCTCAACCAGAGCTTTCTAACCATCACAGCATATAGGTACTACCAAAGAGTCCTTAGAAAATGCATGGTTTCTTACAGGATTTAAATCTGGCCTGTAGCCACACAGGTGCTGGAGGCACAGGGCAAGTCACTCCTGCCTTACTATCAGCGTTCATCCCTGCAACAGGGAACGTGCAATGCTACCCAAATTCTGCAGTCAAATAAGCCCTCTATGCAACATATATAAACCAAAAGCTTAACCAGATCTGGAGAAAAACAGCCCTGACAAAGATTGTTCCCTTCAAGGATTTCAGGCCCTCCCTCAAAGCAGGAAAGTTACACAGATGTTCAACAATGACTTACCCATATTTAAATTAGAAGAATACTAAATAATGTGTTTTCCCAACACTCCCATTTTCAGAAAGAGCTGCACTATTCTGGTTGAAATGTTTACCTGAATAAGGAATATCTAAGCTTATCCTAAAGGACTCTATGGCAAACTTTCTTGGAAAGCCTGGAAAGGGGCTGCCTCCTATTCCCAGGTCATTGACTTCTTTTCTGAAAGCTAACATATAGGAATATGTCATTGTAATAGAAATCCAAATCATTATGATAGCTGAGCCTGAAATAAACAGACAAACCACCCAGTAAAATAAACTTCAGGTTAATTAATTCTAGATGCTTTCCTTCACCCACTTAAAGAGCTAGGCGTTTTAAATACAGTCTGTCCAGACACTGATATCTGATACCAGCAAAGAGCTCTCTAGTTTCAGGCATTCAGGAAGAAAAATAATCTTGACATAGCAGAAAGTACTAGCTGAGGAACTGCTGAGGACTGTTATCATGTAAGGCTACTGTCAAGAGAGATTGAAGTGTTCGTTTCCAATTGTCTAGTGTATCACTGGTACCAACACCTGCAAATTTATTATATCTGGTAGTAGTTCACATTATGTGAAAACATTAATTCCTGCAACATTATCAATACAAGACAAGGATGGAAACATTATTGGGACTATATTCCAGTATTATTGGTTTGATGACAGTGATTTGTTCACTTATTTCTTTACAGCAACATTATGCTTTAATAATATTGATTGACCTGAGGTTCTGTTCTCCCAAACAATGACCTAGCAACACAGTACCTGCTACAGAATATGCAGTAAATTCTAACAGATAGGAGGTCCTAAGGCATTGCTATGAACAAGTTTGATGAGAAAGTATTTTTCTCCACAGTGCTCTAACCCAAATAACACAACACCACTTTAGGTCCATCAAAGGCACAGTAAAACAGCAACAAAAGAAAATAAAGTAAGCCCCCATATTGCATTTCATAAGACTCAAGCCATAGAGCTCAACCTGAAGTGAAATAATGTCATTTTATTTTGTATTATTGAAACAAACAACCCCACTTACTGTTTTTAAAGGCAAATAAGCCCCATCATATTTTTTTTTACCACCTACATATTTTCTTACCACCTACAAAATTTTTCATTTTCATTGGCTGAAAACTTCACATTTTTTATGTGTACCATTTGACATTAATCTGTTTGTGGTTCTTATGCTCCCAAATCCATGACTTTACATGGGTCAAACAGAATATATTGGTTTATTGACTTAAATACCTCTTTCTGTAGTGTTTCCTCCTTCTCTGTTAAATTCACACAGTTAATGTAATTATCTTGTGAAATATTATACAGTATTTAGTCATTACAAAAGTATCCCTCTTTTTTAAGGAACACCGTCCAATGTAAACTATTTATGTATATATGTTCTTGTGAAAGAACTTGTATAACATAAATTATTGATTTATATAAGTTCTTGTGGATAATTTCTTGTGAAACACCCTCAAACAGATGGTGAAAGAAATAAAATTTGACTTTTGAAAAGAATCTGTGAAGGATAAGGTATATAAAACAAAAAGAAAGATCTTCTCTTACCCAGAGATCACATTAAGTAAAACCAGGAAAGATTTTTTGTAGGTTTGAGAAAACATAGGAGGTTTCGATCAGATTGGTGTTGAGTGAAGTATTGAAGGATCACATCAGAGATTTAAAACTAAAGGAGAACAGGCAGACAGCAGATTCTTTTTTTAATAGCTGCTTGCCTCTCATTTCAAGATATCCAAATCACACAGTTTGTAAATCCAGTTGTCAGGGCATGAAAATTTTGAGACTTCTGAAGCAGAAGTCACTTAACCATCTGGCAGGCAGGAATGAATGCCATGGAATAAAGCTTCTCTGTTTCATTTCAGCAACTTGTTACATAAAACAAGTGAGTAGGAACACTGTGGCATATAAAGCAAGGAGTATAAAAAAAAGTCATATAATTTAGCAAGTGTATGCGAAACAGCTCACCCAACGACAGCTACAACAAAAGAATAATCCTGTAATGGCTCTTTGTCAGTTTATTTTCAGTGCATATGCTTAGGCAGTACATACTGTTTATTTTCTAAGAAGCTTAGCAGACAGGAGGTAAGTAGGATGATGACTATAATTCAATATAAATTACATTTAAATAAAGTTCGGGGTCTGACTTAAGCCCTTAAAAGTCAAAATATGTAAGATAAGTCTCCAACAACATCCTTAGCTCAGCTGCTATCCTTATTTTCTAAATGTGGAACACTCTCTTATCACAGGCTGCCACACCACTGGACAATGTGAAATTGATATAAGGGAAGAATTAGTTCCAGTAGCTTCCAGAGAACAAGATTCCACATCACAGGCAATTTGACACAACTTATAAAATGTTGTTTTCCACATATTTTTTTTTTCACAGTTAAAACAAGTGTTTGTACCTTCATTTTTTAATTTTTTTTTAACATCTATTCTTTTAAATTTATCTGACACAGCTTTCCAAAACTCAGTGGATTGGTATCTCAGTAAAACAGCACTATCTCTAATTTAGACAGGTGTGAAACAGAAGGATTATGCAGTTTGTTCAAACAAAAAGTTACCCCGAAATGTCTGCACCAAAATACAGTATTTTATGAGAGTTTCATGAATTCCAGGTAAGCCATTCCAATCACTTTAAGCTTTTTGATGTTATCAAAAAATACTATTCCCGGGAATAGACATAGGAACAGACCACTAGAGAATTTAAAGGAAATGTAAAAAGAAAATATTTCATCTTCTGAATTAAGTATTCCAGTATTTTTATTCCATTTTCCTTAAATTATAAGCTAAGAAGACATGAAACCATCGAGTGCAGCATCAGTTACAGAAGCTGGAAACTGGTCCTCCACACCTTTGATGAATTAGGATATTTGATTATCTGTCACTGAAAATACTAATTTAGGGATGAAATATCTTAATCAGACATTCAAGGACTACACCTAAAGACTGCCACAATAGGGGAAAAAAGGAGGCAGGTTAAGGCAGTTAATGAATTATTTTTTTTTAATTGATTTTAACTGTTTTGTTAGTGAGGGGCTAGAATGCGTCCAGGTCTGGACCTCAGAGATAGGAGGACAGAGGAAGGTTTACAAGCAGAATACAAAATATATGAATGGGGAAAGACTGGATTTTGTCAGGCATATATATAGTGTGTACGATAAATGAGTATTTCCAAGAACTTGGACTACAATAATAGTGCTTAAAAAAAAAGAAAAAATAGAAATCGATAACACATCCTCTGCCTGTCCATAGGATGAACATTCATGGAACATTCATTTAGATAAGTTAGTGGAAGATTTGAAAAATGCATGGAAGAATAATCCATCTTAAACACAAGAAACTATATCAGGCTCAGGAAGCAGTGGAACTGAATTTTTTTAGCACTAAGGACGCACACCAGTAAAGTCTGTGTGTTTGCTCGTATCCTATGGGCTTCCTTCTGCATCTATTGCTACACAAAATATTGGCCTTCATATGCACTTGATTTCTAATATACTGTTTTTCACAGTAACTACAGGTATTAGAATAAAATTAGGAAAATATGAAAAAAAAATTAATTTCTACAGTGATCAGTACACTTGACCTCTTCCAAAAACACTAAGTTTAAGAAACCTATATTGTTGGGAGGAAGGGATGTTTTGTTTGTTTGTGGTTGTTTGGGGTTTTTCAAGAGCACACCAATTATGAATTTTTTCTAATCAGCTTCCAATTTTGTCTCCCTGCAAATTCTATGGCAATATCTTGACTCTAAGATCTGATATGTTATAAGATCAGGATTCAGGATACCATGTCACATCATGTACATGACATCCATATATGAGACTGATATGAAGTGTTAACAGGAGGCACTCAGCATGAATAAATTCTCTGTAAAGAAAGACTAGAAAATACAGTACCAGCAGTACCTCATTATTACACCACTGTTATTGCAAGATCCATTCAACAGACCTGATACAGATTTTAATACCGAAATGATATAATGAATAGCATCAAAATACTGTCTTAAACCCAACCAAGGCTCTTCCCACTCTGAAAAATATATTTGATCCAGTAATATGAAATTAAATAGAATTTTTCCGCTTTCCAGTATTACATTAAATCTTTAAAGGTTTTCAAATTCAGTTTAAGTGGTTAAGTTACACTATATCTAAATAGCTTTTCCTTGCTACAGAATTGTTGTTCTAAGTGCAGTCAGATTTTTGTTTATTTATAATTTTTAATTTGGCTTTCTAAATTTCAGGACTGCATGACTACAGTTGCAAATGGGCATGGTAGCAATCTAATTGATGGAGTTCTGCCTTCTCTGCTGGAGGCAAGTTAATTTCTAAACTGACAACTTTATTTTACTTGTCATGCCCCTGAACTCAAGGTAAGTTTTGATAATCTGCTTTCCTCAAAAGATAATATGAGGAATTTTTCTGTGAAGGAGTAAAAACCTTCTGCAGGGAGACATTACCATCAGGTAGCATACCAACATTCTTTTTTTTATGCTGCTAGGTTGGAATATTTTTCTCAGTAATCTGCAATACTAGCAAGAGTATAATCAACAGCAGTTATAACTTCTTAACCAAGAGCCGTTACCAACTTGCACACATGCTTTCCTGTATTGAAGCAGTCACTGGAAGTCATGTGGAGTAGCAAAAAGGAGTGAGCAGGGGAAAGGCAAAGGGGAGACTTACAGTATAGACACTGATTCTGATTCATTAATAAATGAATGTTACTGAAGGAGTCATCTCAGGATTGCAGGAAATGAGACATTTTTAACAATAATGAGATGGGAAACTTTATGATTTCATGACTTTGAAAATAAAAAAGTCCAATCCTTTTTACTTGGTGTTAGAAAATAAACATGTATGCAGGCTAATAAACTCTTCTATTCTGATTTGACTACCTTGGACTGAGCATCAAAATTTTCATGTATGGCTGAATCTTATTCATTAATGACTCAAAAGATAATAAAAAACTAGAAGATGAACAGCTATGTGCTTCTGTCTAGCACATACCTAGGGTTAATTAATACATACCTGAGTTAATTTATCTTTGTGATATAATTCAATTTTACAATACTGGTATCTTCTTATTATTACCCTAATGAAGGCTGAAAGATGAATTAATGAAAACACAAATCAATCAACAAGAAAGAGTCATAGATTACCAATAAAAAAGAAACAATATGTCAATTCAACATGACTGATGTTTTCACATATTTTTCCACCTTTTTTTTAATTAAAAGCCCAAACAAGAAAAAACAAACAAACAAAAAAACCCAAAAAACAAAAAACCCCCCACACACAAAACCCCTCACCACTATAGACTAATGTTACATCCATTTAATTAATCAAAATCCTACAAAGTGCCTGCCATTTTCTTATCTCTTGAAAAAACAAAACAACTTCCCAGAAGCTCATTAAAGTCTGAAGATAACTTCTGTAACCAGACCTTGGAACAAAACATATTTTTACTGGGCATCAATAGGACCATAACTGTCTCTCCTGCACTACAACAACAGAATGGTATAGTTTTAATGCTGCTGCCTTTGCACTGAAGATAAGAAAGAGAAAATATGCTGAAATTAAGGTTCATATTATTAGATCTGACATATACTCCTTCCCAAAACACATATGAATGGTTGTTATGAACACCAGAAGATATTCAATACTGTGTGGAAAGAGATTATCTAAGTAATTTGACTATTTCCTGACATACTATTTGACATACACATTCTGGTAGCAACCAAATTAGGTTAACAGGGAGCACATGGACAGTAACAGCACATAGAGATATGACATGGCCTCTTTAGAATAAAGCTAACTGTTTTTGTCATAAAGTCCAGAGAACTCATGAAATTAACTTGTAACAGCAGAATGACAATAGTACATCCACTTGGCTTCCCTGAATTGACATGGTGTAGATTTAGGGACAATATTCCCTGTCAGGTTCTTTTAGATATTTTAGATATTTCATATGAAGAAGGTTTAATGCTTAATACCAAATCTACTCATTTGTAGACATTTGACATCTGAAGGGATTTTGATTTAGCAGAGCAATACAGTAGTGTACTAAAATTAAAATACTACTCTAAACAGAATATAGAAGCTATTCATATAGTTTATTGTATAAATTATATAGCTAGAATTATAGAAATGTAGAAATTATATAAAAACATCTCTTTGCAGATTTCCTCCATCTTGTCAAACAGCAGTCACTTTAGCAGGTTGGGTTTCAAGGAACTCTGTTGGAGGAGAGAGATACCAGCTGTGGAAGAACAACTTAAGCAACCCACATCTGTGACTGCTTGGGCTCTGGAAAACTACATTCTGGGTTATGTGGAGTGAAGCTATGTTTAAGGACTGTTTGCAATTTAAGGACTGTACCCAGTTTGAGGATTTTATCATGTTATGCTTTTCCTTTGTTTTACTGTGCGTCCCTGCTGAATTTTTCATCCCTTGTGGCTTGTAACCCACTCCTGATTCATCCCTGCTTGGAGCAGTGTAGCATCTCCTTATATGGTTTACACCTGCCTCTGTTTTCCCAGTTTGGAAGCTTTTGCCTTGTATTGCAGACTCCTCCCTAACTCCTCCCTAAACCCCTCCTAGCTTCCACCCCGTTCTGGAACCTTCCTTAACTATCCTTTAAATGCCAGGCACCATTTTAATAAAGCATCCATTCCAGTTACCTCACCCCTTGCAGTGTGACCATTCCTTCCTGTTTCCCTACAAAGACTGCAGAACTCTATTTTCTTGTCTACCAATATAGCTGCTTCATTTAAAGGTTTGTTGGGCTTTGTCATACCACCTGCTTTGGAGATAACCTCTTGCTTACAGGCAGTGTAAGACTTGAACTACACAGCATAGAGAATGAATTTGAACACTGGAAATCAAGAGGTATTGCAAGCTGGACACTACAACACAGCACACTGACACAGACAAACCCTAGCTCAGAGTATCTTGTGTGCTCCTGTCTGACACTGCATATTCAAGATACAGTAGTTTCCCAAGGATCTACAGGGCCTAATCATTGGATCGTATTTATACAACACAAATACCTGTGCATATGAATTTACTGTTATCTATAGGTACTAAAACATCTATCCACATTACAGTTTGAAGGTGAGATGGACAATAAATCAACACGTGATACAGTTTTGCTGAGTACTTGTTTTGAAAGTATGTGCCATATAAAATTCTGACTATTCAGAGTAATAGAAATGCATGTAGATGCATAGCAAATTAGATGGCTTACAGTGCTAAGTGAAATTGAAAATAGTCATAGAATGCTGCAAGTAGCCAGGATTTCACATTTTAGACTTCTTTTCCCCCATCTTCAAATGACTTCCCTAATGTTGAGTTCTATTGTCCTGGTTTAAAGATAAACTGGCAGGAGAAACGAATCTAATTCACAAACAGATTATAAATCAGAACTATAATCAGTACAAGGGTACAGAGGAAGAAGTCCCTTTAACCCACAAAAAAAGGTGTGTGTCCCAGCAGCCTGGGGCACAAACAGAATAGTAATTGTCAACCCCTGTGCTGAGCACCACCTGGCCCTCCCAGGTACAAAGTAAAAGGAAAGAAGAAACCTGTCAGTGAAGGGGATGGTCCCGGTCCAGTCGAGAGTGGCAGTTGCAGTCCTGCTGAAGCTCTGGTCCTCCTCTGGATCAGAACAGAACCAGTCCCAAACCCCCAGTTTATATGTGCTTAGGCTCAGGTGGGAGTGCCCAGTACCTCCCCCAGGGCGGGGAGTTTCACAATGGGTGATTTACACTCTGACATATTTTTGGAATCCCTGATGGCCCATTAGCAGATATGACCCCTCAGGCTGGGTGTGGAGGTGCTGATGGCTCTCCAGAGGGGTGTTATCACACTGAGTCACTGATGTGAAGACAGGAAACCTTTCTTATCTCACAGAAGTTCCCAAACACCCAGCTTGTAGCCTGAGGAGTCGGGTGTGCCTCAGGCAGCTACTGCAAATGATCCATTGTTAGCAGGTGGAACTCTTTTCCATGGGGCAGGCAGTCTCTTTCCTGGTTCCATGGTTCAAAAAAAAGAGAGAGGAGGTGATCCCTCTGAAGCGCAGGGTTGGTAGATGAAAGAAAAATTCCAAGATTTTAAATCCATAACATCTATCTACCTCTCTCAGGTGGAAGTACTCTAGAGTCAAAATAGCATTTAAGAAGCCTAAGAATTTGTATAATTATTTTGTGATTAAGGTCATTCTTTAACACATGACCATTTGTTCTTTTGGTTTGATGTCGTAAGCTGAAACTTTGGTGTGGGCAGACATCCATTCTCCTTCACAGCCTTGTCTCCAGCCTGCACCCTGTCTCTGTGTGCCTTCCACAAGAAAAGGTGGCCACACTATATGCTACGCTCACACTCATCCAGCTGCCTCCTCAAAGAAATCCTGGATAAATTAAGGCAAGGCGTCTATTTTATAGCCCAGAACACAAGTATGCTAAAGACCATACCTCTCTCCCCCACGTGTAGACACAGCTGGAACACACCTCAGGGAAGACACTGCAATCGGCAGAGGGATGTGCCCCTTACTTCAAAGGTTGACCTACAGCACACGTATACACTTTCACCGATATGTTGTTTTAAAATATGTTACTTTAAAAAATATGAAACACAGAGAACAAAAGGAACTAGGGAGGTCCATCAACATTTCAATTGCAAAATTATTAGTGTTGGGTACCTACAATAAAAAATACAGCTACAGAAAACATATGCTAAAGGGAACAGTTACAAGGAAGTTGCATGAGAAGGAGATAGGGATTTACAGTTTCCTTTCCCTCCTTCTGATTATTTAGTATCTGTTACCCTGAGTACTGAACCCAAGAAGCTAGATATTTCAATTACAGAAGTGTAAAGTGAAGCTATTTTGAAAGAGAAGAACTGGAACCATCATAACTTAGGTTGGCAAACACAGCTTAAAACTTTGACACCTTAAGACACTTTAAATTAAATTTAGAATAGGTCAGGTATGCACTCAGGGAGAAATTATTTGTCTCAGATAACTCCATGCTGAGAAGCTCACTAGCACTCAACCAGTGGATGTTTCTCTTACCTTTTCTGTCCCTCCTTGTTGCAGGATCATAGATGCATCCAACACAGGTATACCAAGCTACCTTTGCACGTATGTCCCAGGACCAGAGTGTAACAAAGCACAGAGTCCATCAAGTTGGCTTCTGCTATCTGAAATCTTGAATGACACTTGGCCCTGTTAGCCCACAAACACATCTGAGAGCTGAATTTTGCCTGCTGATTAAGCTAGCTTATGTGATAACACAGTACAGCTGTGCTTCATTTTGACATCAGTATTGGGGAAAAAAAAAAAATGGTGTGATTTTCTGTTGATACACCTACCTGGGGTTTCTTTTTCAGATGTCTCTATAGTATATTTAAGTTGTTGGTAGAAATGCAAACAAATATTCAAATTTGATAAACTCAGACTGAAATATATATTCTGAAGAAAATGGTCTGAGTGAAGTCCTAACTTCCATTTTGTGTTTCAGAATGGAAGTGGAATAGTGGCTGGCTGGCTTGTCCCCTCTGCCTCCTTCTTGTTGCATCTGATGTGTTGAAAGCACAGCTAATTCAGCATGTCAGCACTGTAATCTGTGCTGCTCTCCTTCTGGCATATGTTCCTTACTTCCCTTTCACAGAAGTATATTGGTATCATGGTTTCATTCACTAGATGGCATCTAGTCAGAGACCCGTTCAAGCACAGCATGGATCTAATACCACTCCAGGAAGGAATTGGAAAGGGTTTTCCTCAAGCAATGAAATTCTTTTGCTGTCTTTAAGCACAAAACCAATATGAAATGTGTTACTTATTTGAGAAGGTTACAACTATTTCTTTCAGTGTGACTTTTCAGTTAACTCTCTGTTTTCAAATCCATGGCACTTTCTTAATTTTCACATCCAAGCAGTTCAGGGCCTTTTTTTTTTTTTTCTTTTGGTCCTTAAGGATTTGTAGTAGGTGCACACGTGAATAAGAGAGCAAATATTCCTTCAGAATGTGGTTTATTTATAGCAAAATATTACTAGTTAGAAGAGAACACTTCTGGAAACAATATAAATTTTTTACCATGGCTCCATCTGTCCTAGTCATTGTTGTCAGTTACCTTATTAATAAAATAACATAGCTTTTTTACAGTATCACCTTAGAAACCATGACAAGGAAATTAATTTTCCAAGATTAGAAAGCTTAAAAAAAAATAAAAAATGTTTGCCCACATTGTTCTTGTGAATGACTAAATTTTACCATCATAGTGTTTTCCTCTGTGCAAGGGGAATTTATTGAACAACACTAGCTTTACTTCAAAAGCACTGCTAACTTGAATAAACCTCAATGTTAATTGACAATGTCTTACTAAACCAAAACAACATTAATGCAAAGTTAAATTTCACTTATCAGAAAATCCTATCACCTTACTCTCACCTTCAGCAGCTTTTGAACAGTATTCCTCATGGGATGTCAGTCTTTGTGCAGGCACTTTATACTAGAATGGAGAATACTTTCTGTCCACAGCCAGGAGACCCACCACAATCACTTTTACTAATTATAAGCCATAGGGAATCCAATCAGTCTGTCCAGTTAATCTGTCCTGCGTGGGGAGGGAGCTGGGAGGGAAATGTATGATTAAAAAAAAATAAATTATTTTAACTGAATTATTTTTAGTATTGCCATTTCTGTCATGATAAAATTAGATATCTCCAAATAAGTTTTCCTTCATAGAGGATTGTAATTACTTTTTGTTTGCTCTTAATCACGACAAAAGTGGATTGTAACATTTCAAGCCTAGTGAGCCAGATATCTTCACTTTAATTTTCACTTATCTCTAACTTCACCTTAGTTGAACCTCTGGATATATGACACCAAAATAATTATCCAAAAAATTATTGTCCAGCTATTGGAAAGCTATGTAAAGCCTAGTGTAAACTGCAGAATACAAGTGGCAGAGATACTCAGAGATGTGAAGAAATGCATCTGGACAGAATCAGAGGCCAGCCAGGACCATATCCACCAAGGCAAAGGCAGCAGTAGAATTTTCAGTGATGAAAAATATTCAGGGTAGCAAGTACCGTGGAAAAAGAAAACAAAGCATTTTTCCCATGAAGAGGTGAAGTGGCAGAGCCACAGTACCAAGAGAAAAACAGTGACTGTGAAGAAGTAAATGAGCATATATATGCAAAGTGGAAGTTAGGTGAAAAAGAGATCTATTAAAACTGTTACCTTTCAATTCTTGCACTAAACCATCTATAACTCCAGAAAGACTTGACCTTCTCTTTTGCCTTGAAGTACCTCACATTTTTATTTACATGAGGTTCTCAGTTGTCTGTAGTTAAAGGACTCAGTTAGATGCAGGGTGATGATGAAAACACAAACCATTAAAGAAAAAAAATCCTAAGCTGGTGCTATAGCACTCGTTTTTCAAGTAAACAAAATGTAAAATACACAGAGGAAAAAACTGATATTTCTTCAATGACACCTCATACTTGCAGCTGATTACAAGGTTTAGAATAACCTCACAAGTATTTTTTCATCTCCTCTGTTGTCTATAACTGTGACCTCAGTATCTTGTCATATTTTATTGCATTTCATTACTCACTCTTATTTAAGAAATTAAACAGAATGATTACAGAAGTACTCAGAACTTTCAAATTATTTTCAAGGGAGTATATCCACTTTTTTGAAAAAAAGTTTTATCAGGAATAGTAATTGGAAATTTCTGATACTCTCTCCACCCTCTTTTTTTCTCCCCATCAGAGTTCCCCATTTAGTTTTGTAAAAAACTCTGCTTAATTATTTTGGAAAATGAAATTTTACAAAAATGTTCAAAATCTACTTTCTTAGCAGATGAAAGAATTGCATAATATTTAAAGGCAAAATAACCAGTGTCATTCACTGTCCTATGCTGCAGTGGTTAAAATATCCATGAGCTACTTTTGAAGAAGAATACAAACCAATTAAGAAATTAATTAAGTAACTTCCACATGGATACAGAAGTGTATATATACATATATAAGTCTATATTATATATGATATAATTATATTTGGATAGTGACTATATATTTTTGTGTTGCATATTATTTTCTAAGGAAAATAACAATAATAAAGGAAAAATATATATTATATTCTTCTGTTGAGACATGAAAATAATTATTTAACAGGGAAGTAAAGGAGAAAATATCGTTAAATAATGAAGGATCTGAGAAGGAAAAAAATATGTTTTCAAATTTCTGTTCAGGCAGTGTTCTGTGATAATGTGTTATGGTATAAGAGCTACTTCTAATTGAGAGAAAAGATTTATTCAGATAGAATAAGAGGTACCTTCAAGTTTGGCTCGATCATGGAATAACACAGCAAAGAGTGAAACTGTTACGGCTAACAATACTGTAGCAAGCTCCTGGAGCAAGCATGAGCTAGAATTTGTAACACCAGGAGAGGTCTTACCCTTGGCTGTCCCTACTCTGATCTGCTTTCTTCTACCACTGTGAATCTCTTTCTCTGAGTGCCACTGCCTGGTGTTTGCAAAACTGCAGGATGAACTGGAACAGCATAATAACACACATCGAGAAACAACCTCTTCAAAACAGTTTTAACCCAAATCTGTTCTCAGGGTAGTACATGGCTGAATGAATACCTGTGTCAGCACAATGGAGATGTTATCAGTGAAATGCATCAAGGGAACGGCAAGGCCTGTGGTGAAAGAAATTTATGCCCATTTAGGCTACAGAACTATGATGTAATTAGTCACCAACTCACTTGACAGGGACAATAAGAACCTTATTTGACTGTCACTGAAGTTTACAAAACCTTCTACTTATCTGTCCCCGAGCAACTTATTCATCTAATACTGTGTATTCTATAAATTTGATCAAGAATTAAGATTTCATCTACAGATATGCCTATGACAAGGCTACTAAAAAAACCCAGATTGTGGAGTGTGGATCACCTAAATTCCCACCACACCTTTGAAAGGCTGACATTAATTTTCTGCAGAATTCTGTCCACCAGCCAGCATGTAGTTTCAATGCAATTTTCTTACATTAAACTGTTATTCTCTGCCCTGTTCCTCAACTTTACTGTATTCCAGGAACTATGCCAAGTTCAGATGAGTATAAGTGAATACAGCTCCATTAACTCACAGGTTTTACCCCAGTTGATCGTGACCCTTGGTATTTCACTAAACTGACTGCTTTATCTTTTAAATATATAAATAAATAAACTATACAGCTTCTTTCAACATGTAAAGAACAGTTATGATCTGGGTAGAGAAATACATGTATTGACAGATTAAATAGTAGAAGCATTCTCTGGGGAGAGTCTACTTCAGATACTTGTAATTCAGAACAGCTGTCCAGATGAAAGGATTGTACAATTAAGTTACCAACAATTGAGCACTAGTTATGCACTTTTAGTAGTGCCACAATAGACTGCAGGTGTCTGGAAAAATTAAAAATATATAACTGAAAGCATCACTAAATTACAAGACCTACTTTTCATACTGTTCTTGATTACTACTGTTGGACTATGTGCACTTAACATATGGTCATTTTAAATGCAAATATTAAGGATATGAAAAGGCACAGTCAGACACACAATTTTGGATGCAGCCCAGGAACTAAAGTGGTTTGATAATAAGACAAAATCATATTAGTTGCCCAAGAATAAAATTGCTTTGGCTATCCAAATATCAATATGCATTTGGTAAAATAATATGAAACATGAAGGGGGCCTTAGTAGAAGAATTTTTGCTATTGTACCGAGAGAAGGAAAGAGAATGAGAAAAAACTGACAAGTTATAAATGGTGAATGGATCGATACAACAAAACTACTAATACCATGTGGTACTCATTACTTTTGAAAGCAAAAGGTAATAGAAATTATCCAGAAAGTTCCTCTAGTCATGAATAATGCAAACTCACTTGGCTCAATAAACCATATTACATTTCAACAGATCTGAAATAAATGGAAAAAAAAGAAAGAAAAAATGACAAAGTTTTTTCTCAGGGATTTGATGAACAAAACCGGAGTCTAACTGAATAAATAGTAAAGTGGGTGACAATAACCAGCAACTGAACAAAATTGTAGTCATTGAAATATAATGTAAAGAAAAAAAATCAGGTAAAGATTAAAAGGAAAGGAATAGTAAATATGTGTGTGTATGTGGTTTTGGTTTTTTGAGGGTTTTATGGAGCCAGAAGGGATGATGAAATGTATGCATTTCAGACAAGGTTACAGGGGACTGTGTCAGACCTCAAAGCAAAGACATCATGATTTGATACTTGTTCACCTCAGGTTTCTGTGGGGCTGGGGAACAATTATCTACCTATATCTGAGGTCCCACTTACAGCTCTGAGCGCTGAACTTTCAGGCTCCCACATTCCCTGCCTGCACCCAAAGCTGATGCTGAGGTCCTTGGCTATGCATGAAGCTGCTCTCCTAACAAGCCCCTTTTTGTTTGGTAGCTACCATGAGCAGAGGAACAGTCCTTTCACCATTTAAATTTTTGTTCTAGCTTTATTCTACTTTTCTCTACATCTTGATATTTATATTTGTCTTTAAAAAGATATCTTTCCCTCACTCACTATTGTAATTATATTATACATTTAGACATAGTTTCTGTAAATATAAAGTGACCATCAACTGTAAACAATTGAAAGGTTAAGCCAGGTTTTGAAAAACTTATGAGGTTTCTTAAACTCTGACTTTCTTAATTTAGGCTTCACTGAAAAAGTAATGTTACACAATGGAGCACTAGGACATAATTACATTTTCTGCTCTGCTTTTCACACAACTTAGCTCTCATAGTCACACACATACTATAAATCAAAAAAAGATTTTTACATTTATTGCACTTCTCTTGAGCCTTTTACTTGAAATTATTTAAAATTAATTTATGGCAGATAGAAAAGCATTCCTTGAATTCCTTGAAGGCTATTTCAACTCAAAATATTGTAAAACCAAACACATATTTTCAAAGACATGTGTTTACCTGTATGTACACTTACACATGAACGACATATGTATGAAGAAATGAGATTTAATTTGGACTTGTGAGGCATTCATGTTTCTAATATCATTACGAATCTTGTGTCTTGAGCTTTTAAGATACATACAAGTCATATTTTCATAGCTTTCCACCTACATAAACAATGGTTTTCTATCCTTTATCAATTATAGCACTTTCTGTTTCAGGACTCTGAGACTTGAGATAAACTTAAAACACTGACAAAATTGCTCTAGAATCTCAAGAATTAGCATATTTTCAGAGAGAAATAGAAACATTTTATAAATCTTCACAAAAAACTATGTACTCTGTGATAAGAAACCTGAAGACTGGGTATAGGTGGGGACTGGGTTATGCTCTAGTGTCTGCTATTTTTTTGTGAGTCTAAACTTTCCTGATACTTTCTGACATTCTGTTTCCTCTGACCTCCCACCAATGCCTGTCAGGCTGATTTAACTTTCTCACTCTTTGAGTACCTTTATTGTAACAGCATAGTATGATGTAGACTATTCTACATACTTGCTGTGATCTGAAATAGTCAGGCATTAAGTTATCCTGGATTATTTTCAGCATTTTGATGTGCCTATCAATATCATAAAGTTCAACATGATTGACATGTGTGGACAGTTCTACCGGTTTCAGTAGTTTTGAATTTATGTTTTGTTTGTACTTTTATTACTATATAATAAACACTATCTGATGTTCAGTTGAATATCCTTATTTGCCAACAGAAGTAGAACCTAAAGTCATTGAAGAGGTTCTCTTACCAACCCAGGCATGCTTAGAGGCATGTTTTTTCAAAAACAATTTCAGAGGGACACAGGAAGACACACTGAATTTTGGGAGGGTCTCAGGAGAGATGTAACAACACATAGAGCAGAGAATGGGTGAAAGCTAAGAGTTCAAGTGAAATAATACTGTTGCAGTCAAGAGTGACCAAACAAGTAAACAAACCTTATAGTCTCCCAGACTATTACATCAGCTGTTACTGGATGTTAGTGGCTCTTACTCCTCACAAGGACTGAGAGGAGCTGTAAACTCTTTCTCTTTCAGTCACTTGTGTTTCTCCTGTCACACAGACTGTTTAAGCAAGGTTGTCTAAAAGAAAGTGTAAAAGCAAACCAGAGGAATTCACCCTTCTGCATCCACTACAGACATTTCATCCTCTCTCCCATTATTCTTCAAGTCCTCATAGAAGGAGTGTCTCCTCTTGCTTTCCCAGTTTTTAAAGGTAGAGGTATTTAAAGTATTAATTGCCTTACCTGGAAACTGAATTAGCTTGTATATATGTGTACTTCAGATAAGAATTGAGTCCAAAATATTCAGTGCTGGGAGCCAATTATGGCTTTAATTAGGAATAAAACAGGAAAGGAGCAAGGGATTCCACACATTATTGTAGTTTCAAAGCTCAAAATTACATTTGCGGGGAGGGAGGTCTTTGTTCTACATTAGAGAAAAAGAACTATGCTGAAACATTTTTCTCACAGTAGGAGCCTTTTGTCAATTTGCTAAAGAAATTATGCTAAAAACTATACAAAGACAAGTTTTTCTTACTTTTTCACTTGTCTGAAAGCCAGAACTAGACAGAATTAGATAAAACGAAAGGAAACTTTCACCTGAGAAAATCACTGCCTTCCATTAAGGACTTCATCAATGCACATTATAACAGATTAAAAAAATTCTGTTAGCCATGGGGACAAAGAGACTACATACTAATTATTCCTTTTGATCTTGACTTGCAGGAAGACATCTGACAACTGTCAGAGATAAACCTTACAATTAGGCAGTTTTTTTAAATAATTAAGTACAGGAACTGAAGCTTTCATTAGACTTGCCTTCTTCTTCTATTTTTTTTTAATACTCCAGCTGTATTATTGCCAAGCCAGCTGAGAAGTCACATCCAGTTATTTTCTCCCTTTGCCTACACACAATTAAATTGAAAGTCTGTGAATGAAACTGCAGTCTATCTCAGTCACTAAGGTGACTGAATTTCCACCCCCATGCTAGGCAGTCATTTAGTAGAAATTAATAATCAGTGACCCTTCTAATGAGTCACTAAAGAAAAGTCACTTATTTTGTTTTCACTTTTAAAAGCTACATAGTATGTCTATTCGACCATTAAAATCTCTCCTGCTTATATTTACTACTGAAAAAAAAAAAAAGGGAAAAAACCACAAAGAACTGATGACCTTGAGAAGGGCCAGCACACAGCAGCACAGCGCTTACCTGCTTTTGTAAATCATAAGATGAAAAAAATCCACAAGCAAACTGTGAATCTCTTGAAAGTTCCCTATTGTGTAAAAATAGGGTATATTTAATGAGAATTTACTTTGTGAATTATTGAAATAGATGGTCAATAATGAGAATGTCTAGAATCATCAACAGTATGCAGCTATTTGAGCTAACTTGCTGCAAAATGTTATCCTTTTTTCTTACTTTCCTGAAACAGTTTTTGCAGCTTAAACTTGCATACTCGTGATTGCAATCAAACCTAGATCTTCCACAGCAACCTGATATAAAGAAGGCCTTGACCGAAAACTAACTATTATTGAATAATTGAACTTTTTTGCATGTTTCAAAAGTTTTGGACTAGATCCCATAAATATTATCTTAGTTTGATGGCAATGTAATATAACAAAAATGATTTAAAGGGCTTCAAAGTTCAGGGCTATGCTTGCAGAAGAATCCACACATATAAAGTAATTTTTTTCCATACTAATACTCAAAAAAGCATAATAGTAAACTGGCAATTAGAAATTTTAAGAGATGTCATTATAATTGTGGAAGTTATTTATTCCTGTATTGGCTTTATGTCTGGTTTGATTTTTTTTTTTTTTTCCTCTGGGAGAAGGGGTTGTTTGGTTGGTTGTCTGTGTTTTGAGAAGGACTGCAAAATTCTGACTTTTTTTAAAGTTACTTTACCTCAAGTGCTTTATAAACCATTCTGTTGAGCCATACTTCTTTGAGTTTCATTGTTACAACAACAAAAGACTTGAAAACAAGTTGTTGTTTAAAAGTACAAAACTACTTTTCTTGCAGTCATAATGAATTCTGAAAATGGTACAAGTCCTCTTCTTCTGTAGTCAGGAAAGAGACTTGTATGTATTTGAGAAATAAGATTAAAAATGTCTAGTTAATTCCATGGTAGCAGACCCAATTGCCTACTTCAAAGGGAACACTACTTTTCACTTGCAAAGATCAGTCCTATTTGGATACCTAGCCTGTACTGTACCAAAATTATAATAATCGTTTTATGAGAAGGACCACATCTGATTTCTTTCTTGAAGCTCAGTTTCTCACAAAACATCCCAAAGTAGTGCTGATGTTTTACATCTCCAAAAATAATTTTTTATGACACTTTCTCTGTGCACAGGCACAAATGATACTGATCTCCACATGCCTCAGCTTTCCGCTTCCCAAAACAGGAGAATAACAAGAATTGGGAATAATCCCTCACTTACAACATTTTACCTGAGAAAATACTGTCACTGGCTGAAGCCTTACTAGAAAGCAGGTCAACAGTCACGCACCACTTTTGAAGCCTGTGCCATAGTCTGTAGTAAGTTTATTAGTACAGACATGAGCAAATCAGCTATATTTCAAGAAACGAGCTTTATAAATTAATTACATGAATTATAAACAATGGTACATTACCCAACATGCTACAACCCTCTGATTCTTTCTTTTTTCGGGAGCTCAAAAAATCCCAGAGATCTTTTACAAGTTATATTGTCCCAAGAAGAGCCCCTAAGGGAAAAGAAATGTGTGAACTGTGGTGCCTTCCCCTGCAGAGCCGTTGACTGGAGACCCCAATGACCACACAAACACACAGAAACCGTGAGCTCAAAAGGGAGGAGTTTATTGAGGGGAACAGCTTATAAAGGGTCTGAGGGAGGGTTCTAGAACAAGGGGTGGTTACTGAAACGGGATTGGACAAAGCCTGGGGGTGGAGCTTGTAACTAGGCAACGGGATAGCCAATGGGGACAGCTCCACAAAGAACCAATATCCGAACAGGGTTCAGGACACTGGCAGGAAAACTGGGAAAGTGGCAGGAAAAGTGTGAGGGGAAAGAAGACAAGATGGAGGGTTGAGAGGGGAAAAACAACAACAGGAACTGCCATGATGGCGAAACATAAACAACCATAACAGATGTCCACATAACATGTGGAAACCTGTAACACCCGAACGCTAAACAAGGAAACATCCACGTAAGTCCAATACCACTCCTGTGAGTGGTAAATCTTATGCTTTGAAGAAAGTCCGATACTACGTCTCTCAGGAGAACGTAGTAAGTTTTATGTCGCTTGCCAGTTCCACAGGGTCCTCTTCATAGGTCCACCTAGTGAAATGCTTTTTCCATACCTCATAATCTTTTTGATCCCCAGCATTCCCCACTGCACCCTGTGCACTCTCCCTTGAAGATTATATTTCAAAGTCAATTTATTTTCGGTATTCCTGTGGTATGTATTGTTTCTCGAGTTATGTGAAAGAATACCAAGTATATTATCACCACCGCTATTCTTCATGTTCTTGGGAGGTGGGAAGGAAAGAAAAGAAGTCAGTCAGAGGCTTCTGTGCTTAAGCAGCTCACAGGCTTTAGTTCAATAACTTGAATCACTTGATACCTTTGAAGAACTTCCCATTATTGGGTTTTTTTTTCATGGGCTTTAAAGAGACAGTCTTCTTGCAATTTCAACAAAATTAAAGTTTTCTTTTATAAGTTTAGTTTTATGGTTTCATTGTGCTTTGAAACAGCCACATTCTGTGGGCCAGCAACAACAACAACAACAACAACAAAAACTTAAGCCATTCCACAGTACAGGTAAAAGCTATTGGATATTGCTTAGATTGCAGTGATTTTTCACCCAAGCACATCCTTAATTGCTTAAGAAGGATTATTAATTGCTATTACAGACTGTTCAGCAATCCTAACAGCTTATTGATGAAATGTTATCTTCTTGAGGCTCTAGATTTTGTTTTCATTTGCCATGTCATCTCTAGGGCTCATTCATTATACTGTCAATATTAGCCCAATCTAATCAAATATTTTTTGCCTTTTTCAAATTGCTCTCTTCCCCTATGCAAACAAAATATTGTATGCCCATCACTTTGTGCTTTTTAAAGAACTGCAACATCAAGTTCGTGCATTTGTTCCTACCCCAGATTTAAAATTCATTAGTATACTGCAGTATAGTGCAGTATAGTGCTTCTTTCAAGCTTTCTTTATTTTCCTTTGTGCTAGAGAATGTTCAATTTGTCCACCACCCCTCTCTCAAGACTGTCCACCTGTGCATGTACCTTAACAACTTCATATGGTTCAGTGTATGAGTGCTCTCTGTGTTCAAATACAGAAAGTACTACCGGTAGTAAAACTAGAATAGTACAAACAAGATGCTATTCAGTTGAACTGAAGGTAAAGCCATGTCTGTAATTGTTAAGCACAGCCTCAGTACAAAAAGCTCATCTAGAAATAGTACCACTACTTTTAGCTCTCAGCCTTTAGAAGGTTTTAATTGCAGCCAGAAGGTATGAAGTTCAACTTGAATTACACAAAGGACCATAAAAAGAGAAGCACAGAAAATAATCAACTCCAAAATTTTTTAAGCTAAGTGAAGATTTGTCACTAACCTGCAGAAAGCTAGGATGCACAGATGAGTATTGTGTAAAACAAATTGGTGGCTGATTAGTATATTCACATCTCAGTGAAAAAAAAAAAAAAGATATGTTTATAATTTATATAAAAT
>VXBX01005988.1:111348-132210 GCA_013400415.1 Scytalopus superciliaris | reverse complement strand
AAACATGGCAGAGTAAAACTCCTTCAGATTTAAGACAAAAAAAATTTGAAGTTTGGAGACCAAAAGTTTATCTGATTTTTTAAATTATATATATTAGCAATGTTATTACTGTTGTTCAGGTCTGAGATAAGCTTCCTCGAGCAGTCTGATCTAGGACTNTTAACCTCCAAAATTGCTAACAAATATAATTGATGAGCCTAATGACTGAACTTGTTTCTGTGAAAAAAATATACACCCTTATTAGTCCCCAACTCACCACCAATCCAGTTCTTTTAGGGATGTTAAATATAAAAGAAAAATGGTAAAGGAACTTATGAAGTTATTAAAAATAAATAATCACCTCTTGATATAGGCATGTTCAGCTAACGAAGGAAATACTTAGCCAAAGACATCTAAGTCAAAATAAAAATTTGAAGAATAAAGGAAATAAATATGCTGTGCTATAATGTAACACCAAGGCTGCGGTGCCTTTTACCCTTATCCATTCTTTTGTATCCACCTTTTTCAACACTTTCAACAACAAAAGATAAAATACAATGAAAGATCTATGTTTTATGTAGAAAGTTGCCAAACTTCATGGAGATTCTGAAGAAATAACACATGTCGAGAAAGGATATCTACATCTTTTTTCTAGAATGAATATTTTTACATTTGAAAGGGATTCATCCCTCATGTATTAAAAAGATAAGCATTTATTATCTGGTTAATAAAAAGCAAAAGCAAAACATCAGGGGCTCTCAAAATAATTGTATGTGAATTTGATCAGCAGAATGTTATTAACACTGCAAGATGAAAAACAAACAGGATGAAAACTTGCAGCATTTGGAGACATCATTATATTCTATTTTTGAAGAACAGAAGCAAACAAATCTTTGTTTAAGATTCTGGTCATGCTCAGCTCACCAGTATTATGTTAGAAAATTTTTAATTCTCTGCAAATACACAGGATAGCAGATGTGTCTTAGAGGAATATGAGGTTATAGAACTCACCACACTTGAATCATCTATTTCATTTGGATTTGATAGAATTATATATCTGGGATTCTTCCCTAACACAGGAAGTATTTATAATTGTCTGACACCAAAAGAAAAAGATTTTGTTACTTTTGCATACCTGTGATTCAGTTAGTTCTGCTTTCTCCTCTCACAAAAATGCCCACAGGAAAATTATGACTTCCTTAAGCATTCAATATTTGAAACCTTTCTAAGATTTCTCTGGTCTGAACCTTTACAGTTGCTAGGTGATACCCAAGTGGTGATCAGTAATTGTGATTGAAGATGTATGGCTTTCACAGCAAATTTCCATTTCCTGATTGGTGATCAAGAAAAATGAAAGGCAGATTTTGGTAGAAGCAGTTAAAGATTTAGTCACCATCAACATTCAACAAAGATGTAGTGAATGTTCACGCTCTTATCATTCAGTTTTGATCAGTTAAATCAAGCATAAAAAGGAGAAAGAAGTGTTGTTGACACCAATGAGTGAGTGAAATATTATATTTCAGTAAATATTTTCCAGTAAGTCTCAGTTTTATGCATTAATGATGTTCTGATCTGTATGACCTCATTGTTCTAAGGATAATAATGTTCTAAAGCTAGTCTATACACCATGAATTTTACATCCTTGTAAAGACAATATATCCCTGCAGTCCTCTTTAAGCATATGTACTTATTTATGCTTGCAAGTAGTCTACATACTTACCTGTAGCCTGAGACTGCTATCAAAAGTAGAAAAAAGACTATATGAAAATACGTTCCTGTTGAAATTTCCTGAAACTGAATCTTTTTGTGTGCATATAACAGAAAATGGAGGATGCTTTATTTCCTTCAATGTCCCTCTCCTCTTCCACTAAACATTAATTTTTTCAAGGTTGCTCTTAGGCAGAATGAGTCCATGTTGAAAAGTGTTAAGATTGACCTTTTGCAATTCTGCAGCAAACTGCATCACAGGAATGAAACAGCATCAAGGTTTTGAGACAATGAGAGATGCAAATAAATTGAAATCTTCAGTCCAGATTTTTCAATTATTTCTGTATCCAATGATTGATTGGTAGACAGGAATTACACAATGATCAACTGAAACAAACTATTTCAGGGATGGCACACAATTACACAGAGGGCCCAAAATAGATAAGAAAGCATAAGCTTTCAGTGTGTTGCTGGTCAACTTTAAAAGGAAGAAAAATAGACTGTAGTCTATAATAAAAGGGAAAAATATATAATAAGAACAGAGGAAAGCCATAAACGAGAACATAGAGAGACACAAACCTGATAAACATAAATGAGACAATGACCAGAAACAAATGTGTTCCAGTCACACTAATTGATGTACTACCAAAAAATCGCAGGTGAACCAGGAGCTTGCTGCTGCTAAGTATGTAAAACTGAGAGTCCAGGATGTTGCCAGGGATCTTGGAGCTATGCAAACTGATGGGGGAATGTGCACCGGAAGGGGAATGGGAAGGAAGAAAGTGGGAATAGACAGACAGGGGTATGAAAAAGGTTGGTCACTTGTAAAACAAGGCTGGTCACTACGCTTTTCTCACTGAACCCTGCACCTCCTTCCACAGTCTTGTCTTCATGTTAAATCAATCCCTTCTTGACTTATCTCTGTGTAATCTATGCTTTGTGTGTGTGTGAGCGCGCGCGCGTGTGTGTGTGTGTGTGTGTGTGTGTGTGTATGTGTGTATGACTGCTGCAGGGACTAGGTGCCAGCCTAGGTACCAGGGTGAGTGATCTGGGGTCAGCAGCTGGAGTCAGGTCAGAGGTGTTGGATGGGAACTGGTCAGGGGTGTTGGCCAGAAAAAAGGGTCATGTTGGTACTCGAGGGATCCATTAATGTGCATGTTTGTGTGAATTGAGAGCATGTTGAATGTGTGCTGTCAACACTGAGCTTCAGTGTCTACTAGTCAAAAAAGAGAAGGATAGGTGGCTGGCTATGCTTGTGTTCATGTTGGTACTGCATGTGGTGTTGAAGGCAGCTCCTTGTCTGTGGCAGCCTGTGTCACCATCCTGTATATGTCTCTGTGTGTCCTTTTTATATCAAGCACAGAATAGGCTTTCTGTTATTCAATCTGTTCATTGATTTCTTTCTATTGCTTATTTAGTGGTAGCTGGCACCTCACACGTAAGAAACAGTAAAGGCAACATATTAATAAATTTCTTAAGTTATCAGAGTTCTTTCAGTCACCCCATTGAAATAGGCTATCTCTGTTCACATAATTGTTAATTAAATCATAGAGAGAACAGACAAAATTATCAAATACTTCCACCTGTATTGGATATCCAACTAGATTTACCCTGTCTTAAATAGTCAGAAATTAAGAGCACACTGATTAATCATCAGTAAGATGACCACAAAGGCTAGCAATTATTCAATTTGCAGCTTAGCAAGAGTTAATTTTTCTTCTCATTACTATTCTCTACTTTCTATTTGCATGTCACATGCTTTAATTTATATTACCAAAGAACAGTGTCACATTGAAGTGGAAGGTGATGTATATACTTTCTGTTGCAAACTCTAACAGTCTGTCTGAAATTACATACTTCTAGTTACAATTTTACAAAATATGACCTAAACTGCTCACCATACTGTCAAATTAGGAACCCAGGAGAACCTCTTAAGGCTGTAAGTGTTTTATATCACTGGTATTCTTCAGAACATATGATACTGTTTATACAAGCATCTCAGATACTTGGTGAAAGGAAAACTGTAGTACACGTTAAAAAAAACTACAGTACAGTAAAAAGGATTGAAAATGAAAAAAAAACCCACCAAAACAAAACATGGGTTAATGCCCTGTTTATATAAAAATGTAACAGAATTTCTAATGAACAAAATTTTAAACTGTAAGGAAAAAAAAATAGTACTTGTTATTTAGCATGTGAGAAGTAGGAGAACAACAATTTAGTAAAAATGGAAGGAAGGTTGGAGAAGTCAATAATAAATCAGCCAATATCTGTTTTCTAAGTGTCAAAAGAGAGGCAATTAGAATAATACAAGACACAGTTAATGAATGTTAGACAATATTAAGAAAGGAAAGGAAAATACCACTATCCCACTGACTCACCCCAAAATACATTCACCTTCAATTATCTTTCATTTAGAGATGCAAAAAGGACTTCAAATATATATATGAGATTCAGATACCTTAAAACTAGAATAAAGATGCACTTCGAATACTCAAATTACCTGATGTAAAACCTATGCTGGGAGCTTTGAAAAGACAAATATGAAACCCATGTGCTCACGGACAGCTGATTGACAAACGGAAGACCACCCTGACAACTGAAGTGATACCAGGAGCCTATATTTGTACTCATTCTCATCCATCGTGCCTCTACAGCTGTGAAAAGAGTAGTCAGGGAATGATTATTCAAAGCGTCTCAGTTGTAAGATACAGACATTAGCAGGTAGAAGATTTAAAGGCAGATAGTAACCAATATATTGTCATACCTCATATGCCTGTGTGCATGCAGGTAGCTCAAATGAGTGCTGACTGGGATTCCTCTATGTGCACTTCAGCTGTCCTCCTCTCACCTGCACTGGATCTTCACTCTTAAAATGTGAGTGGCACCATTAAGGAGCTCTGGCACAGCTACTGCTGGTTATAGGTAAGAAGAATGAAGGGTATATCTCAAGGAAAAGAAGAAAAGAAAAGTGAATATTGATCACACTACCTTTTTATTTCCTACTTATTTCCACTTCTGGGTAGAGAAATCGAAGTAAGAATTTACAGGATTGACAACGTTTTGTAATTTAACAAACAAGTACAGAACACTGAAGTTCAGTTCTTTCTGTAAACTAGAAATACAAATAATCACTTCCTCCATCTTATATCACTGTATCAATGCATGAATGAAAAGACACTGTAGCTGTTCAGGCATGAGCCATCTAGTTCCCAAGGTCACCAGATGATTTAGATGTGAAGTTTCACTTTTCAAATGTAGCTCAGTAGCCTGATTGGACAAACTGATGGGGAATTCACTTTTAAGTCACTCTTCTATTATCTTCAAAAGGGTACTTCTCTTATTTTGAAAGCATCTGTTGACTTAAGAATGTGGAAATTAGAAATACTTATCCTCTCAAATATACTGACACTTAAGCAACACCACCATTAATAGGGAAGGAAAGGTAAGCAAAGTTATCAAATCTGCATTATTACAAAGCATATCTTGGAAATCTTGAAGTGAACAGCAATCCTGATGATGCTATTCTGTGCATCTGAATCTAATTCTTTATATATTATGCTGAAAAATATTTTGCTGATGGACATTTTTAAAGATGAAAACATTGGACAACATTTAAAATATTTGTCATACATGAAAGTTCATGGTCTCAAGCAATAAAACAGTTCAGATGAACTGCAATAACAACCTCACAAATCAATATATCTTTTAGGCAGAATATTTTTTGATGTTGACCTATACTATCTGATGCACAGAATATACTTTTCTGTTACAAATGAATAATTCTGGAATCCCATTAAGGTTATTACTGTACAGAAGGTAATTATGACACTAAGTTATTAGTCATCAGAATCTAAACAAATGTGATGAATTGAAACACAGATTTTGGCTTCGGTAAGATTTCACATTTTACAGATTCCCTGAATATATATATACAATATATACTAGATTGATGGAATCTTTTTGCTTTGTCCTAATAAAACAAGCTTGCTATGTCCTTACACTAAAAAGGAACTGAAGAGCAACACATTAATATTATTGTAATATTGCTGCCAACAAAGTCATAATATGTACATGGTACCTGAAAAGCCACTATAGACCCTGAGATTAGCTCAGTTGTTTGGAACATGGTGCTAAAAACACCAAGTTTATGGGTTCAATCCCTGTTTGGGTTATTTACTTTAAGAGTTGGACTCGATGGTTCTCGTGGGTCCTCTCCAAGTCAGAATATTCTGTGATTCTGTAAAAAAATTAGCACCATGACACCTGTTGCATGCACACTGAGAGCAAGTACTGGCCCTCAAATTCTTGTGATATTTTTTGCCTTTTTTCTTCCAAAACTACATATTTGTAAATTAAAACCTTTCATTCCCATCTAAAGTATATTCAGGCACAGAAGTCAATGATGTTGATAAATCCAACCTTCTGAAATGTTTCAAGTTGTTTTGATGGACAATGATTTTTCAGTGTGTCTGATTCCTGTTGGTTCCATATTACTAGCAAACAAGTATGATACAGAATGAATTCTGGACCTGAACTTTCCCTATTGTATTATTCAGGGTGCTTTTCATGGGGACTTATTTTGTTCAAAACTTTATTGATTTGTGTATTTTGAAGTATTACAAGTTCAGACTCTAACAGATCACTCCATCTTTGAAGCGAAGTTCTAAGTCCTGGCTTGTTGAATGATACATTTAAGACCAAAGACAGACAGAAATGCCAGTGACCCAGAGACCATGTTTAGTAGGCAAGTCAGATGACCTGCAGTGTCTCTTCACACACAAAAAAAGAATTTAAACCTTCTTCAGGGGAAGAGATCTTGGAAACTGAAGCATTTCCCCCTCTAAACCATAAACAAAACCTGAATTATCTGGAGAATTGACATCCTGATTAAAGATCACTTATTCATTTAACATTACACTGCTATTAAAAAATCAGTAATGTCAGAAACTCAGGACTACACTTAGACCCCCAGTTTTAGGTGAATCCTGAAATGAGCAAAACCCATTATTATACCTACTCTTCCTTTTTGCTTTCTTTTCATCTACATATCACATGGAGATAAAATTCTACATGGAAGCAGGACCTTAATTAAGAAGGTTGCAAGAAGTCTTTTTCCCCAAAGGATGCTAAAATTGGTGGAAGGATACTCAGTCATGGCAGAAGGTCTTATATATGCTTCCTTTGTAGGTTTACTATTACATTTAGGTCACTTATGTAGTTTTTCTGGATCACCGTTCTTTAGTGCTAAATGCTTATCATAGTCCATGTAGTTTTTAAAAACATATGACACATTTGTGAACTAGAATTTGTTACACCTGTTGAATTTAGACTCTCTTTTTATTGTTCTGAAGCTACTGTACAGATAGCATATGCAACCCTCTAAATTATGTTATATATGAAATTGCTTCATAAGGTATAGGGTTTTTTCCCATTACTTAAAAGGCATGTACCGGTTATGAGAGTTTTTGAACAGCACAAGTCGAAGTTTGCCATATAATATTACTTCTGTTCCCTAAATGAGTGATAAAAAATCTAAATGTTTTACCTGGATATTTTTTCTCAGTATTTTACACAGAACAACAATACTCCATCAAATGAATCATGATACACTAGACATGGGATAGGATTATAGATAACACAAGTTATTTTCAATCCGAGTACATATCATGAATGATTTAGTTGCACAGCTCTACATCTGAATTACTCTTTTACACTTAAATAATTATGCAGTGCTGTACTCATGGCATTCTAACACTGAGATAAACATATTATGAAGGTTTATATACTATATTTTCTCTACAATGTTACCAAGGTATGAGATAACATAGTTATTTGAATTCTGTGAGGAACAGAGACAGCTACGAGAAATGGAAAAGCACACCCCTAGAACTGAAATCATCACCACAGAAACCATTCCAGGACCAAAGAAGCAGAAAACTGTTTACCTCTTGTGTTTAATAGTAATAAGTCTTCCCTTAAACTCTGTTAAGGACCCACCCGGGAGCGACCACGTCTTTTGCGGGGACGCTGCCAAGCTGCCCTGCTCCCCTGAGACCATCTCTGCCCTTCCCCTAACCCTATTGGCTGCTTCCCCTATCCTTCCCTGTCTTTTCCCCAATCCCTGCTTCCTGCCGGGGATTGATCCTCCCCCTCTCCCATTGGCTACCCGGGTCCCCAAATCACTCCCCTCCACCCGAAACCTCATCCAATTACAGCCCTGCTCCCTGAGCCCGCCCCTTAGGGTTTAAAAACCCGGGATTGTTCGAATAAACACTCTCTGCATCCACGAGCCTCGGCCACGCTGTTTCTTTCTTGAGGCTACCAGAGGCCCTGCCAGCACCGGAGGAGCCCGGAGCAGAGAGCATTCCCTCAAGTCTGACAGAATTCATTATTACAGAAGTAAAAAATTTATTGCTAGCCTAGGAAGAAAATTTTATTTTGCTTAAAAATAATGTCAAGGAATAAAATTTATCAAGAAATTGCATTACTATGACAAAAAACTTGGTTTTAAATTGGTAAGAAAATACTGAACATAGTCTAAATCACTATTATGTAGTTTAACAAACAGATTTTGCATTCACTTTAAAAAAGTTTGGGATCAATTCTCATCTATATGAAACTCTTGTTTGAATGAGAGGTAGGTTAATATATAATATGTTTTGAAATTAGCTTAAAAAAATGGCTGAATGAATAGTGATGGACACGTTACTTCAGCATAACAAAGGCACATTAGTTTAAAATGAAACACACAGCCTTTTATTTTTCTCAATGGAACTAAAATATCAAGAAGAAAAAGTCAAAATTCAAGTTCATCTGAATGCATCTTTTGACAACTAACAAAGTGCAAAGCTTGAGGAAGTTAATGTGTGAACATACTGATGTGATGAAGTTAACACTGGGCTTTAACAATACAGTTTCAGAACAGAGGGATACTTTTCTATTTTTTGAGACTTATTGTACCAATAAGCACTTTTTAACAATTTGGCAGCATAGGAAAAATAAAAAAATATTTCCATATTTTACAGAATGACAAAATCCATGGACCATCAATGACTTTATAAATGAGTATTTATGGGAGATGTTTGAAAATTACATTTGATTTTCTAACATTGATCAGAGAATTCAAAAGTACACAATTAATTTCTATAACTCTGCCACTGTTTCTGATTGACCCCATCCCTAAGCAAGATTTTCATGAATACTGAAGTTTTAGCATTTTCTATAAAATAAACAAACAAACAAACAAAAAATGCCTGAACTAAAGGGAATAGATGTATGAGAAAGTGTGAAGTCAAATGAAGAGAAAAAGACCCTAAGAAATTTTTAGTGACCATTTTCCTTTTCTGTAAGATTTCACACAAAATTTTATTACACTGATTTCCTAAAAATCAAAGCTGATTTTGACATCTTGATACATTTTAGAAGGCTGAGAAAGATGCTTGCTTTTTATTTTCTGTTAATCTGGAATAGACCTGGACAAGTGCAAAATAAAATTAATCAAGAAAACTTTACAGTTGAGCAAGCTCTATGAAAAAATATAGGTCATCACATAGCCTTACAGGGAAAAAAAAAAAAAAAAAGATTGTAAAAACTTTCTGTTCATTTCAGCTAAAACTGTCAGACTAAGCAAATAATTGCTTAGGAGATTATATACTTTTTATAATGTTATACACATGTACTTTTACATAGAAACAATTGTAAAGTTATTATAGGGGAACAGAATTCTAATTACCACATTAGAAAGAAATTAGATATATGCTAGAAAGGTAACAGCATAATTAAAAACAAAATAAGCCTACACTGGGAAACCAATACTTCACTGTATATCTTCCTATAGGTATGTTGGTTTAACAGATTTATCTATTCATACTTCTACTTCTTAATAGGATTACTCTAGCTGAAGTGTGTTTTGTGGTGCAGTGCAATCCTTCCAACTCAAAATCACTCTGCAATACAATCTGTTCTTACTGCCATCATATCCATCCCATCATTTATTGTGTCAGCCAAGAGGACAGAGCTGTTTTATTAATTTTCAGCATTGCAGGCTCAAGAGTTAATGTCTAATTTTAACATGATAGAATTTTCATGCCTGCTCATCAGAGACTGAGGGTTGTAGAGCAGACAGGAAAAGCATAATTGAAATACTTTATTCTTGATAGAGAGATAGATAGATAGATAGATAGATAGATACTTTCTGTTTTCTTTTCTCGCCCTGTAATACAAAAGAGATATCTTTAGCTAGAGATTTGAAGAGTCTTTTAAATATAACCTGTTTAGGAAGTAATGTACACTACAAAGTACAAACAAAAAGTTTCAGACTAAGGGCAAAGAATCCATGCTCTTTTCCTACAACTTCAAAATATAATGAAGTGATTGACAAAATCTAATTATTTTTTTAATACCAAAATAAATACAGAATGCATTACCTATCAGATAGTTACAGATTTGACTTTTCCATAAAGAGCAAATTCTGAATTCCACAGGAGAGCTGATGCACAGGGTATCTCCATCTGGTGATGAAACAAAGTGTAATTTTTTTTCAGATCCAGTAATGGGAGATTAGGAGGGCATGAGACAGAGAATTTTCTCCCTCAGCATAATGATGCCTTAAGATTATTATATATTTGTAGATTTTCATACAGCCGTATAATTTCTTGCTCTTAAGGTAGCAGTTAACAGTTTCTAAACCCCTTTCTCATGATTTGTGCCACATTCTTGAAATTGTGTTTAACAGTCTTTTCAAGGAAAGAGATTTTAGCCAGGACATCTTGTTTTGGACACATGCACCTGGAGCAGAATAGTAAGATACATGATAGTCAAAACAAGATAGAGGGCCCAAAACCCTTGGAGGGGCTGCAATGGGTCAGTTCCGAGGGTGGTACCAAGGGCAAATGGTTTTCAGGTTGGATGTACCAACTAAATATGGTAATTAAAGCTATAAAATTGTGAGAATTCTATGCTGGTGTCTATGCCTATTTACTCCATACACGTGAAGGCTTTCACTAAAGAACTGCTCTCTATTTTGTCTATACTAATATGTTTGGAAGTTGTTTTTTTACCTCCATGTCAGGCAACAGTATCAAAAGGCTTTTATATGAACAGGCACAACAAACACTAGAACAGAGGGAAGAGAAACACAGGAGAGCTTCAGACACAGTAAACGATGAATGCTAATTAGTTTGTTCCAAACTACATAATATTGTGAAAATACAAATCAGTTATGAAAAAAAAACCAAATAATATGTTGGCTAGGGATATTTACCTTTATGCAAAGTATCTTTTTACTATAGAAAGATATGTGGGCCCTCAGTCACCTTAGGTTGGATAGGCTTCCATCTGTACGATACTGAATGTAGATGCCGTTGTCTTCATTGAGATCTGCCATGGCCCTTTGGAGCATCATGCTGAAGAAGATGGTGAATAGGGTTGGTGCAAGAACACAACCTTGTTTCACACCATTGGTTATGCGAAAGGGCTCAGAGAGTGCATCGCCATATCTGACTTGGCCACGCTGATCCTCATGCAGCAGGATGATCATTTTGAGGAACTTGGGGGGACATGGTTCCAAAATCTGCCAGAGGCCTTTTCTGCTCACTGTATCAAAAGCTTTGGTAAGGTCAACAAAGGTCACCTTTGTTCTGTTCCCTACACTTCTCTTGCAGTTGTCTGAGAACAAATACCATGTGTGTGGTACTCCTATTGGCTCTGAAGCCACATTTGCTTTCAGGTAAAACTTCGTCTGCAATAGCGGGTACTAATCTGTTCAAAAGTATTCTTGCAAAGATTTTACCAGCAATGGAGAGCAAAGTAATACCTTGGTAGTTTGAGCAGTCCAATTTTTCTCCTTCACCTTGTCCATGAGCTGCTTTTTGCTGATGATGCCACCTTTGTTGCTCACACAGAAGCAGCTCTGCAGCGCTTAACATCCTGCTTTGCAGAGGCTGCTGAACTTTTTGGGCTGGAAGTCAGCTTGAAAAAGACAGAAGTTCTCTATCAATCTGCACCTCAGGAAGTCTTTCACCATCCCCATATCACCACAGATGAATCAGAGCTTAAGTTAGTCCAGGAGTTCACCTATCTGGGAAGCATCATTTCCTCAGATGGTAAGATTGACAGACAACAGGTGAGCAAAGGAATACAGAGCTTTTGGAAAACTCCATAAAAGAGTCTGGTGCAATAAACACCTGAAGAAAAGTACAAAGATTAGTTTCTACAGAGCTATTGTACTGTCCACTCTTCTTTATGGCTCTGAATCCTGGGTTATCTACTGCCACCACCTGCGACTCCTCGAGCACTTCCATCAGCGCTGCCTCCATAAAATTCTAAACATCCACTGAACAAACTACGTGACTAATGTGTCTGTTCTGGAGCAGGCAGAGGTCACCGGCATTGAGGCCATGCTGCTGAGAATGCAGCTGCACTGGGCAGGGCACGTCTCCAGGATGGAGGATCACCGCCTCCCTAAGATTGTGCTATATGGTGAGCTTGCCACCGGCTGCCGCAAGAGAGGAGCCCCGAAGAGGAGAGACAAGGACTCCCTCAAACAACACCTCGGCCTTGGCCATATTGACCACCATCAATGGTCCACTCTGGCCTTCAATCGGGAGGCATGGAGACACACCTTCCATAACACTGCTGCCTCCCTTGAGATCTCACGCAGGATCAGTCTCGCAGAAATAAGACAATGCAGAAAGAACCCTGCCTCACCAACACCGCCTATGGAGACTTTCCACTCTGCCTTTTGCAGCCGGACTTGCCTATCTCACATTGGCCTTTTTAGCCATCAGTGCACTTGCAGCAAGCGTGGGTAGAGCCCTTCTCAAATCTTTGCTTGCGAAGCCTAGCCATGATGATGAAAGATGTGGTAGAACTATCTATGTCCTATTGTCATGCAGAACTGTTCATTCAAGTTCTCACCCTGACTGTGTCCTGCTGTCATGTGGGCACTTGCTCTAGATGTAAAATGACTGGCTACTACAGGGGGTACCAGACACCTCTTCTTGTAGTGCAGCAGCAGCTCATTGGTTTTCTCTCTCCTTTTAACCTTCCATGCCCCAGACCCACTTAAGATTTCTGTTACTTCACTCATGCTAAATTAGCTCAGGCCACCTTCCAAGTGGGTGGAAACTCCTACCATGTGGACAGGAATAAGTCAACCAGAGAAATTAAGTTGTTGACTGTGTGTTGAAAATACATCTAATAATTTTCCCTGTATCTCCATACTTAGGTACTGTCACATTGATAGTATGATAAAAATTTTAAAAAACCCAGAGGTCATCAGGGAACAAAACAGACCTGTTCCATACCCTTGTTTTCAGAAGTTTTAAATCCTATCCAAACTTGAGAGAAAAAAAGGGGTTGGAGTAAAGAGTAACAATAATTATGGGAAGTTGTGCCCCATTATCCTTAAAATCTATGCTCAGAGGATTGCTTGCACAGACCTTTCTGTAATTTTCTATTCTTTGTGTAGGCACTGTTTTCTAAACACAAACTGTGCAACTTCTTTAGGCATCACCTGCCATTCGTGATAGGCACAACATCTTTTGCTGCTCATTCAGCCTCATGATTATTTTCTAATTGGTTTCCCCCTTGCTGCTCTGCTGTCAAAATATTCCAACAGCTCTTTAACTACTGTTTAATAACTAACAGCAGCTTCACATATTTTAAAGAACAGAGAAAGATTATTCACTGTTTTACTTCTTTAAAGATTTAGCACAGTGAATAATCATTATTAAAGGTAATGAATATTACCAGAAGTAGCGGGATGTATTTCTCCAATTCCTCCCAACTCCTGAGATTCTCTTAAAATAATCTGCAATTTTGTTGTAAAAACAGGAGGAAAGATCTGTTTTATCATTCAAATGACAAATGTATACTCTTGCTATGAAAAGTTACACAAAAACAGGTCTTTCAATATAGTCTCAAAACTGTTTAAAAAAAAATAATAAATAATCACAAGAGTCCTGGCAATTTCACATTCATTTTAATATTGCTTAATGCCTTTTTAATTTCGATTCTCTCAAAATGCAATTATAGAATGTCAGAACTAAAGTTTTCTTGCAGAATTAAATCAACAACCCCATCTTTGTATGGAAACAAATGAAACTATTTAAGAATGGGAGAAAAACATCTTTGCCTCACACATCAGAAATAACGGTAGCATAGAACATCTTTTATGTAGCATTGTCTCCAAGCAGATACATTCCTTCAGCTGCAACTTTGTAACTACAAGCCCTAGTCTTTATCCTTTGAGGGATAGGAATTACATTAGAAGCTTGAAAAAAAGCTTTTAAAAATTGACTTTCTTTTTAAGAAAGGTGGCAAGGATCATAGTCTACAAGCTAGTGAGACATCATGCAACTCTGAGACTCCTCTAATGTAAAATTATATTACCAAAGCCAACTGGAGATGTTGACTAAGATTATTGCTTTGACCTTTTAATAACAGAACACAATAGTCTCACAGTTCATTTTTGAATCCATTAAAAAAAAAAAAAAAGAAAAAAAAAACCAAAACCACATTACAGAATACCCAAAGAAACTTCACATATGTTGTATGCTGTAAGAAATGTCACCCTGTGTAATTGCTGTGCAATTATAGATAGCTGTTTCTGATAGCTATTTCTTTCTCCTCATTTCATTTGCATTGCCACTGAAGAAATCAGGAAATGCTAAACCTTCTGAGAATCAGGGAACAGTCACATTGCATGTCCCAGGCATAGTCTTGGTATTGTAAAACTGTGGTTTTTTCATCATAGCAGTTGAAATTCGTCATAGCAGTTGCCAGTAGAAATTGGGAAAAAAAAAGCCTTTCTTATTAACCAGTTGAGTCATGACATGTTGCAGCATTAAGACACTTAATTCTGAATCTAGGTGATGCAACAGTGATTCTTGAGCATTTCATTACTGAATATTATTCCTTCACAGAAGAGTACTCACATGTGTATCATGCACATGTGTATCTTAAAAAATTATGTTTTGTTTAGAATTAGGAGCCAGTAAGAGACTTCTGACTGATGAATCACAGTCCAAGCTCTCAACAAACTTGTTAGGATAAGCAATCACTATTTTCTTTCTCATTAGAACATCTTTGATTCATAAGCTCTTTGTTGTTCTTGAGCAATTGACAATAAAGTTATAAGCAGTCACTGTCCTATTCCTGCTGGCCACACTATTTTTGATACAGACCAAGATGCCATTGGCCTTCTTGGCCACATAGGCTCATATTTAGCCAGCTGCTGACCAGCACTCCAAGGTCCGTTTTCACTGCTCAGCTTTCCAGCCAATCTGACCCCAGCCTGTAGTACTGCCTAGGGTTGTTGTGACCCAAGGGCAGGACTCAGCACTTCACCTTATTGAACCTCATGCAACTGGTCTCAACCTGTCAGTCCAGCCTGTCCAGATCCCTCTTGCAGAACCTTCTAACCTCCAGCAGATCAATACTCCCACCCAATTTAACGTGATCTGCAAGTTTAGTGTAAAGTCATCACCCCTTGTCCTGTTGTGACAGACCTTGCTAAAAAGTCCATCCCCATCTTTCTACAAGCCCTTTGTAAGTATTGAAAGACTGAAATTACACCTTTCTGGAATCTGCCCTTTTCCAGGATGAACAACATCAAGAAAAGTTACATGCAGTCATTAAATTAATTAAATTACACAGTCATTAAATTAATAATACACACCATAGGACTTAATCTTTGTATGATATATGGATATTTTAATGAAAACTCTTTTGAACAATGTGGTCTATAGCCCAAAGACCTATTGGTATAAAATGACACACACAAAAAGGAATATGGGATGGAAGACATAATCCAGACATGTTCCTTATTATACCTAAATTGTGTGTATATAATTACTATATGTATATTTTAAATTAATGCTGCAAAAGTCATTATAGGGTATTTCAATATGTGATATTCAGATAAAAACAGAAAACCGAATTTTCTGAAGCTGTTTTATACAACAAACACTTAAAAAGAGACATAATTAAAGCAATAATAATACCTAAAAATAAGTACATATAGAAACTGGTGGGCTTTGAGAATACGGAAAGGTAGGAAAGTTTTCACACCTTTTAATGTTATTTATTCTAGCAGAGACTACAGTGTCTTTCTCTTCAATATTGAAACTCTGTTTGTAGTCAAGAAACTCCAAGGAAACGTGATACTGAAACACTCAGTATAATCTCATCACCACCACATTTGTGTGGTGGTATATAGTCTTCAAATGACAGGACATACTGTGGAGGACCAGGCATAAGCATGTTTTGTCTCAAACATTCTGACTGCTGTGACAGGAAACTCTTCCTTGGAAGAGAAGGTCCTGTAGAAGTTGGTCAGTGCTGCCTTGAGACTGGGTTAACTCACCCTCTCTGGCCCAATTCACTTCCTGGAGGGCTCAAAGGGGCTCGCTGTGCCTCTGCAAAGTAATAACACAAAAAATATATTTTACATAAGAGGTATAGACCAGGTTAACTATAAAAGGATCTGTCTCTCTCCTGTCTTTTTCCCTTTCTCTCTCTCTTTTGATCCTACATCTGCACCATCTATTCAGCAGGACCAATGTGGGATCTCAGAACTGGTGATCTTTTTTTTCTCCCTCTTCTGCCTTTATTGCTTCCCTCACTTGCTCTGTCTTGGCAAAGTGTGGCTATCATATTCTACCACTTTGTATAGAGATTTGTTGCGAAGGTTGTTTATGTGTGCTGCAAAAATTAAGGAGTTGTTAGCCAACACTTTTGAGACTAAATAATGGGCTAGTTGCCAGAGTTAAGATAATTATACAATAAAGCAGAAGAGTTCCCTGACACATGGACTGGTGTCTGTTGAGCCTGGCAAAAATTTATAACAAGCATCACACCCCCAACCAAGTGGGTTGTGACACTACTCTATTCACATTGCACTGTCAGGACATTTGGGTTGGATGCCCAGCATCATACATCCATCACTTGTGTTGGCAGGAAATGGTTAAAAGCAGAAGATTGACAAGGAGAGGGTAGATTCACTCAAGTGACCTTGCAACTGAGAATACCTGAGGGATATCTGGAAGATACAAGTGTGGGAAACCACATATTTTGCCTACTGCTGTTTATACTCTGTTTTGAGAAGTAGAATTTCTGTAGAGAGATAACATAGGTGTTTACAGAGACTTGGAGGCACGTTCACAGACAAGCTTGAGCTCCCTGTTGGGAGAGAGATCAAAGCTCAGAGGTAATAAAAAGCACTGAGGAGATCACAGTGATGAACTGCATGTATGTGGGTGTTTGATAAATGAGTGAAAACAACAGGCCCACTGCCCTCTAAGCCTGAATGGTGCCTGCTTTCCCACTTGTATGTCTCTGCTTCTCAAGTGTTGCTTGGGGATCCTTCAGTCAATGCGGTAATTAAATAAATTTACTCTTTGCTTTTCAGCCATGGTTTTGTGGTTGTTCTGGCCACCTGCCTATGTCAATTCACACAACTTGCAATCTCACTGTACCACACATTTTTGATTCTGTAAGAATGTTGAAATGAAGCAATATTCCTCAGAAAACTCAAGCTAATAAACCACTGGTTTCTTTCTCTCCTTTAAAAAATAACTGACCTAGCAAGTCTTCATCCCAGAGTGTATTTTGGAAAATTACAATTCTCATCCACTAAGCATTCAATTAAAACCAAATTTAGAAACAACAGAGCAGAGAAACACTGAACAATTGGACTAGAAACTAATTAATTGACAACATTGTAAACAGTGTTCCCATGGTCCTCTTTTGCCCATAAGAAGATTTTAGTGTAACAGGGGTCCTTTCCAGTCAGCAATCTCATAGCTAAGCCTTTTCTACCCAAGACTCTCACCTGTCTCACTGAAAACATAAGCTTTCAGAAGGCATAAAATATATTCACATTGGAGTGTTGAGGACACAGACACACACACAATTCTTGATAAATTTCCCTATTTTCTTAAACCAAAGTCCAGTCAGATGGGGAATGAGGAATGCATTTGTCAGCTCCAGTGTCTTCAAGCAGTTGCCTCCTTAAAATACTAACTCAAGACACACTACCTACACCAAGACTTTAAATCAAAAGAGAACTGGGATTACTGCTTTCATACCCACATAAACACTCACAATTAGAACAAAAAGGAAGGCATGGAAGACTAGGCAACATTTAAAACCAAAAAAATACTGCAGAGGTAATACTATTTTTGAGACTGATAAAAATAACAACATATACAAATAATTTCATCATTATTAAAGCTAATAATATCTCCTTGCTTAGTATACAAAGGTAGGGAGAATAGGCTTGTCCTTTTCCTTTTGATTTAATTTCAGTTTATTATTTCTTGATATATGTCCTTGCCTATGTATAAAGGTCATTCTCAAGTCACATTAGGTGTACGATATTCTGTTCTCAGAACCTCCTAAATATACTTGCTTACCTGAAAGCTGTTTAATGATTTTCTTCTTTCTTTAAGTTTTACTTGCTTGCTTGAAATAACGGGATTTTTCCCTATCATTCAATATATTGAACTAAAACAAACAAGAAAGGAAGATGTCAAGAATTGGTATGCAGTTTTATCCTCATTTTATTCATATTTCACACACAGCTATTCAGTTACTACAAAGGATGTCATAACAGTTATGCTGGCAACTAATAGTTGATTCAGTTGTTATTCACCAAAAACCAGTACTCAGACTATGACATAACCAATAACAATAACCAAAATAAGATTATTAACTCACAAGTTTTATGGGCTTCAGTGGGACTTAAAATATTGATGCCACTGAAAACACTCTTGAACCAGTATCTTGATAAACTAAATGTGCATGAGCAAATAAATATCCAGATTGTTCAGAAATGAACAGCTTTTTTTAAGTGTATTACTCCAGATACCAGGAAAATACACTGTTCAGCACCACTGGAAGAGCCAAAAAGAGATTGATACAAAAAGATCACTCAAGACACGAAGAGACTATATTCAAGAACAAAAGTTAAACTGTAATGGTTCAACTGTAATAGGGAGCATATTGAAGTAGTTTTATTCTATAAGAAACATTTTAAACAATTCTTCAGCAAACTAGCTTGATGAATCACAGTATGCAGACAGTAAAAGTTGAGTTTTAATACTAAAATTAACACTATATATTGCACCCACTGTGTCCTTGGATATATTGAGTGAATTTATAATCTTTAATATGATCTAAAACTTTTCTAGATGTCTTTTACACAAAACTAAAACTTAGAGGTGAACAACCCGTGAAAATAGCAGATGCCATGCTACAGGTGACACAACAAACTATAGCACATAACCTTTTCATAAGTACAAAAATCCCCTGTGCTTGTTCACAAGCTGTTGCATTTGTAGCTGAGTATTTCCAGTTTGGTTTATATCTCCCATGTGAATATGTAGTGAAAAAGTAGCATCATTTCAGTTAATAAAAAATGTTCACATCATCATGTTAAATTAAACTTGCTGCACTACTATAAAAAGAAGACAAAAAACCTTCACAATAGTTTACCTATTGCTTTGAAAATTGGTAAGTGTTCTATGAAGTTCACAGACAGTATATTTACAACAGTTTGAAAGACCATATTTTACATGATACGTGAAAAACAACCTAGGAAAATGCAGTAGTTCAATAGAATTTCCAGCTTCATTTAAAAAAAAAAATCAATGTAAAAATTCAGCTGAATAAGTAATATACAAATCTACTATGTTAAATATAGTCTAGTACAAACTGCAAAATAGAAAATGTACATTGATACCTCCAAATGAAACGGGCTCTATAAATAAACAAATTTTAGGCCTTGAAAACAGTATTACATTATTAGTTTTTTCACCCTGCGTCAAAAAACATGATGACCTGTAACGACACTGCTATCAAGGAATTCCCATGATCTCAGCCATTTTAGAAAGAGCTGAACTTCATTCAGTTGCATGGGATGTGTGTTACTGGGAAGGTAGTGCTCAATGACACCCCAAGAACTTTAGAATTAATCAAACTTTTGTGGAATCAAAAAATACTAACCAAAGCTGGGAAAGCTTCAAATATGATAAAGAGAAATTTAATACTAATACTTTTTAAAAACTTCTTAACATTCTAGAATAATTTTATCTGTACTACAAATACACGATTTTGTTTCAAATTAACAATCTGCCAGAAGAAACATATGTCTATAAGTAATATTTTTAGGCAAGTCTCTTTCAATACTAATAAGTGGAATCGTTTCACACTGCAGGAGCATTTTTAATGGGACATAGTCTGAAGCCAAATTCAGATAGTCTAGGTAAACATCAAAAAGTCTAGTCTATTTCTCCTAATTACATCCACAGAACATCAGTCCCATACAGTTTTATTATCCCATTGATAATAACTTCAGGGCACAGAAGAACATAGTTATTCAGATAAAAAAATATTGTCATGATATATTTTTTTCTATGTCAACATATGGATAGTTCATTAAAATTGACAACTTTTCCTATGTATCATAAGCTATCCCATTGAAGTTGATTTCAGAATTGTATCTGGGGAGTTATACACTTAGGTTACATCTCTTCCTCATATAATGTATTATTTATGATGTCTGATCCACGTGCTTTGATCTTGCAAGCAAGAAAATAAATGAAGAAAGTCTAGGGTATATTTTAGGATTCCTAGAAGGATAAAGAGTCTGGAGAAATTAAGTCCTTTGTAGCTCTGAGGGTATTTATGTCAAAGCATCTCTCCCCCAGATTTGTGTAGCAATAGAAGAAAACCTCTGTTACATAAATGAACAAGAAAATGGGAAAAGGACAGTTATTTCACTTATTTAGTTGTGTTGGAGAAGAGTCATGGTCTAAGGATACATATAAAGAGAAAAATCTGCGTTTCATAAGAGTAGTGCTCATGGAAGTCTGATAGTGCATCTACATACCTGAAAAATTAATATAGCCCTGCAAATGTTAAGATTCCCTTGGATCGTGAACCATGTGTTGCCTAAGATAGGGACTAAAATTCATTTGATATTAAAAACGTTAAAAAACCAAACAAACAAAAAAAAACCAAACAAACACCCAAAGGAGAAGAGTTACTCCACTTTCTGTAAGACTGTGCTTCATTCACTAACTACTAGAAGACAACAATGATAGTCCTTTTGTCTGCTCAGCAATTCTACTTTTACAAAAAGTGAATGCAGTATTGACCTGCTAATCT
>VXBX01005988.1:80081-111277 GCA_013400415.1 Scytalopus superciliaris | reverse complement strand
CGGGGGAGGGGGGGAGACACGGACACACACAACTGGGGAAGAGAAAGAAGATTTCTGCTTCTTTGCTTACTATTCGCCATCAAAGTAATGAAGAAACAGGCTATTACAGTACTAAATCCCCCAAGGCAAATGTCTATAGAGTCAAGCTTTTTCCATGGTGGAGACTTCAGGCCACTCATTGTCACTTGTTTCAGTCAAACCTAGTGCTGAATAAAGAGCTGCAGAGGTAGGCAGATTGCAAAATTATTTTGGTGAGACTGAAAGTAAGATTGGTGTTGAAATATGCCATGGATCAGACTAAATAGCTCTTTTTATATGGAAAAAGTTGATCATCCTCACAACTCCTAAATTTGTTATCTGATGAGAACTGCAAAAATTACATAATTACATTATTTTTTTATCCTTTTTTTGAGAGTATAGAAAGGTGGAAAATTGTTTCCTTTGAATTTTCATGTTTTAAATTTTTCTTTCTTCCCCCTTTACCCACACCCAAATTTCTGAAACAAACCATTATATTGTGATACTGTGGAAAGAATGAGGTGGAACAGTAAATAAACTGTTAAAAGAGGCTTTCTCTGTGTGGAAAATATTTTATTTTAGTCAGACATACAGCACCTGCATGAGAATGACACATGCCTTTAAAAATTGCATATATTACAAGCACACTTGTACTACAGGAATATATGATAAAGGAAGATCGTAACTGCAATTCATCATTTTATCTTCTTCATAAAGCTAATGGGACTGCTTAGGAGAATAAAGGCTGCAGGTTCAGAAATTAAAAATATGAACTTACAGGCATGGGGAAGGCAAGATTTCAACCGGTACATTTAGTTGCACTAGGAATGGGGAAAAAATTAGTCAGAAGGAAAAGGAGTAATATGTAATTTTTGAAGAAGAAAGCTGACATGAATTTAAACAAATGATTTACCAGTTTATTGTTCTACTCCATGTTGTTTGGCTCCAAAATGTAAGACATTTTAATCAAAAGGCTTATTTTTTAAAAATCTTAAGCTATTAAAATTCTTAAAATACAACCTGAAATGTGTACAGTTCGTATGGTAGAAAAAAACACATGCGTTCCTACACATTTTACTTTCTGACTGGGTTTTCTGTGTTCTTCCATTTTGCAATGTATTCCAAATATTTTCTTTCTGCTTTCTCTTTAGTTCTTTCTTTCTTTCTTTCTTTCTTTTTTTTTTTCCCAGCAGCCCTCAATCCATTACTTTTTCTGCTTAATTCTCTTCTCTCTATGCTCCCTTTCTATTTTTCATTTCATTGCTCTGCTGCCCTGATTATCTCCTAACTAAATCTACATCCACATTCCCCCTTTGACCTTCAAGAAAAGCAGAGGTGTGAAACCTGCATAAAACTTGCTTTGATTAATTTAGTGAAACTGTTTTGCTCCCTGACAGTATGAAGGACTACAGCTGACTCCTCCTCTATTCAGAACAATGTTTTAAGATGGTCTATTTATTTCCCTAATGCTAAAATAAGTTACCATCAGAACAAAACTGGGTTCAAAGTATTATTACCAGGTGCAAGTCCTAACCTAAACTTAGGCGGTAAAGCAACAATTGGTGTCTAAGTATACTGTGAGTTTAGCCAAACATTTTCTGCTTATGTATACAATTTAGCATAGTGAGACCAGTTACTTACTTGCTGCCAAAACTGATAGAAATAAAAATAAGAACAAAATAGCATTGCCACTTAATATTTAACAATTCACAAATTACACATCTCTGCTCTCATTCTTTTACCAATGTATTTTTCTACAGCAGATGCACAAAATATATTTTCTTAATTAAATATCCCTTCTTAGACGTGCTCTGCTTTTGGGGAAAGGGAATAGTACTTTATTACACTTAGCAATTATATGAAACCTCAATAATGAAATCTATGCAATACTTTCAGATGAGCTATCAATAATCAAATATTGATACATATAGCTATATCTTAAGTAACCTAGATTTCCATAACTGCTATTTTCTTATATTTGGTGTCAAACAGCCTTGTTTATGAAATCTCAAAACAACAGTGGTATTCAAGGTTGTCTTTAGCTATCCATGCATCTAAAAGGATGCCAATGTGTTTAATTGAGTTCAGTGTGTGATACAACTGTCAAGTCTAATGTGTCGGCATATAAACCATCTCTTTTTCTCATATATCACTCGATATTCTTCTCCTAACATTCTCAATAAACACATTTCCTACCAACCTATACTCTGGATACCTTGGACTGGGTATAAAAAAAAGATTCCTTGTACAAGACTCAGTTTGTATCTAACTTACTTCATATGCATGTTTTGTATCAGTGAAGGAAAAGAAATACCTCAGGTATCTGAACTGAGCTAAACTCTACATTTCTTCTGTACATTTACAGCATCAAGTTGCTGTGGGATTCATTTGTAATGACAGCAATGAATTTACACGGGATCTGTAACACAGAGATGGAGAGACAACAGTTGTGAAGAGAGAATGGGGGACATGCAATAAAGATTCAGATCATTACATCAACCAGTTAGCAAATTAATAACCAACCATGCAAGAAAATGCACACATCAGCTTTAATTTGCTCTCTGAATTTGTCTGATATCCTTTCTTTCTTTGCTCAGTATCCCCATCTATATAACCTATACTTCTGCACAACTAGTATACCTTACTGGTAATTTGTCTGGCATGATACATGTGCTATCACTACTAAACTAACAATCAGATTAGATACATAAACCTGAGACAAGATACATACTATTTTATGTCATATACTTAACCCAATGGATTAACAGCTGCCATTCAGTTTTGTTTTTTTTTTTTTCCTAGCCATATGGTAGGACACTTATGGAATTGCTGAGGCAACACAATGAGCTAATGAAGATTCCTAGATTTTTTTAACTTTCAAGATCTGTTAGGTGGGCATTATGGTTCTAGCCAAAACTTCTAATATTCTGTTTGGGAAATTATAACAATTAAAGTTCAAGAGAAATTTCAGTATAGATTTTCAGGAATGAATTTTCTGTTGTGATTCCAACTACCAAGAGTGTATCAGCGAAGAAAAGCTTGCTAATATGCTATAATTTCACCCTAAAATATATGGAAAATTTCTAAGAGACACTAAGCCATGTTATGACTAAAACTTAGTTTAATTTAATATTTAAGATTATTTTAATATGATACTTTCATAATAAATCAATGAAAACTGGGGAGGGGGGGAATTAAAAACATATGACCTGATACAAAGAAGATCTTTCATGGCAATAATCATGTTAAAACTTCAGGCTAAATAGATATCTAGTATTTAAAATGCAAGAGGGGCAAAATGCCTTTAGGCAGTTAGAAATAAGCTTAAGATTCAAACAGGGACAATCTAGTGCAAACTGCATTTTTAATATTTATCAAATATGTATACACATGCACACATAGATACATACATTTGTCATTTTTTTAATCTAAAGTTATTGCCCAAGAAAGCCACAAATTCACATAGAAAAATAACTAACTGTTGGGTAAGGGGCATCATTTAACTTTAATCTCCTGTCAAGGGCCTACTCATCTATCACAGATAGGTGGAATGCAAATTTAATTAAAAACACTGCAGCTTTGGGAATTATTATCATTTCTTCTATCTCATAAGTGTGCTTCAGATCAGAATAAAATCTCACAGTAGCAGAATATGTATGTAAAAATTGATTATTTTTTAAAAATCACATAAAAGACCTTTCCTATACAGCATGTATTTTTATTTTCATTCTCAGCTTTATTAGCAAGTTATTTTTTCTTTAAACAAACAGTTCTGTAAACACAGCTTGACTCAATAAATTTGGGGTCAGGCTAAATTTTAGCTTGACTAAATAAGTTTTAAGCTTAGAGGCATATTTTGATATAATTTTATCTCCAGAAACTTTCACTATAATTATTATTTTAGCAACTAGGACAATGTTTTCAGTTAAGTGTTCCTAGGGGGGATTTTTTTCATTTAGTCAGTGTGTTTAGGCTCCGTGCATTAATCACTTTCAAAGACAGACAAATCAGGTCAAAATAAATGACTGAAAATGTAAATGGGATATTAAAATCTTCAAAATATCTTTTAGACTTTATTAGGGCTTTGAATACTGCAGTCATACCAAATACTTTTTAAAAACAAAAATAATTTTCTTAAACTGAAGTTTCTTCATTTTGTTTTAATCCTGACCTCCAAATTAAATTAGGCAAATGACTTCCCTCTTTAAATCTGACTGTCATCTTCCCTTAAACTTGGTACCCATTAATTAATTTTAACATGCTGAATTTTTTGGCAATGATCTAGAACTCTCAGAGGCACTATATGATAAAATAACCTTGCACAACCCACAGCTAAGGGTAGATTTCTGTTTGCCATTATTTATTATAATATGTGTTCTAATTTCTATTCAAAAAGACATGAACACAACTACTTATCACTATCTGTACATTTGGAGAAAATAAACAGGTTTTTACTGTTTTCTGTCTGCATAAATATGAGATAATGAGGATTAAATTAACTTTATTTCTGCTAAAGATCACCTTGCTTTATTTTAAAGAAAAATTAACTATTTTTTACTTTAGTTCAGCAGTTCCAAAATAAATAAAAAAAAAAAGGCAAAACAATTTCTTCGATCTTTCTTTAAAAAGGTGCTGATTTTTATAAATATTGTTGTCAGCAGTTTAACTAGCATAAATTTGAATTATCAACACAATAGGTAGAAATAATTTGATACAAACATGCCAAAACCAAATCTATACAACTTCCCTGCTTATTGTTTGTATAACTTATATTTAGATGTTAAAATTGCCACTGAACACTGAACCTAACAGGAACTTTTGTGGTAATTCTAAAATGTATCACAGCAACCCTTTAATATTTTTCTTCTATCAACCATTTGGTGTATTCTTTTTTAATCTCTCTTTTCTGTTGCTGTTGCAGTTTTAATATGATAGAGAGAGTTGATGATTCATCTCACTTATTAACACTGCTACATGTTTACCATATATAAACTAGAAAATTGGATTTGAGCATCTTACCTTGCCCACTTGACTGAAAGGAGGCCATCATTAGCATACTTGTGTGTTGATACTGAATACTAGTCCATCCAGGAAGCATTACTCCAAGTTTTAGATAAGTTCAGGTAGGGTTGCATATTAAAAAACTTAAACACAAAATTATTTTAATTTGAACTAAATGTTTCTGGAAATATTTTCTTTTTGTTTCATAGTTACTTCATTGTTCTGAAGAACATTTGCAGTTGCACAAGAGTAAGTAACATTGCTGAATAATTTTTTTAAAGTTAAAAAATACTAGCCAATTAGCAGACTAAATATTTTCTTTTTTTTTTTAATCTTCAATTGATTAGTCATCATTGTTTTCTAGAATTGGCTTCTGACATACATATACTGCAGAAGAAAAGTTCTATCACTTTTTTTGTGACTTTTTCATTAAGTAGGTACAAAAAATGAAAGCCTGTGGTATGAATAGGGCAGGCATATGTTCAGATGTGCTTAAGTTTATTCCATCTGATAAGCATCTGGATTTGGGAATTAAATTTATTAAGATAATTCACCTTCAGAAGATTTTTTGGGTTGAAGAATTTTGGAGTTTTTTTTTTTTTTTCTTTTTTCTTTTTTGAGGAATAGAAATAAATGTAAGTTTTATATGGATATTTTTTATTCTCCCATGAAAATAGTAAAAAGAAATCATTTACAGCACAATAGCAGAGTATTTCTGGAAGAGTTTGTACTAAATGTAAAATTAAAATAAAATTAAAAAGAAGCCTACAGAGAAAAAAAGAGAAGTGGCTACAGAGGAATACAGAGAAATTGTCCAAGCAGTCAGGGATCAGGTTAGGATAGAATTAAACCTGGCCAGTGATGCTGAGGGCAACACCACTTCTGGTGAAGTTCCCATTGACTGGAAAAGAGGAAAACTAATGGCTGTTTTTAAAAAGAGAGAAAAAGGAAGACTCAGAGAACTACAGGCCAGTCAGTCTCACCTTAGTGCCTGGAAAAACTATGGAGCAGATCCTCCCAGAAACTCTGCTAGGGCACATGAAAAATAAGGAAGTTATCTGTGATAGCCAACATGGCTTCACTAAGGAAAAACCATGCCTGAATACTTTGGTGGCATTTTATTACAGGGTTACCATGCTGGTGGAGAAGGGAAGAGCAAATGACATCATCTATCCAGACTTGTGCAAAGCATTTGTCACAACATTCTTGTACAACATCCTTGTCTCTAAATTGGAGAAACAGATTCAACAGATGGATAAGGAACTAGCAGGATGATTGTATATAGCCCTGGGTCTAAGCCACACACTACCCAGGCAGTTTACTTATATTTAAGGCTCTCAAGAGTTCACCCACATGAAATTTTTGCAGACTCTTTAGTTCTTTGATACCTTAAATCACATAAAGAGAAAAAGCAATGCAATTTTTCCTCAAGAATTCTTTTAATTTAGTGATAAAAGATTATGCACTTTTTCTCAAGAGAATTCTTTTAATTTAATGAGAAAATAAGCATTTTGAAAAAAGGTTTTACTGGAGTAACAACCAGGGAGAAGCATTTACAAAAGTACCCAGCAACNCCATGGCCCCTCCCCCAACACACACACAGATAAATTGGTTGATCTGACACAATAATCAGTGAGGTACAAATCCAGTCCCTCACCGGTTGTACTCAAAGAGTTGTGATCAATGGCTCAATGACCAAGTGTAGACCAGTGATGAGTAGTGTACCTCCAGGTTCAGTATTGGGTCTGGCGCTCTTTAATGTCTTTGCCAGTGCTATGGATGATGGGACTGAGTTCACCCTCAGCAAATTTGCTGGACACATCAAAATGTGTGGTGAAGTCAACATGCTGGAAGGAAGGGATGTTATCCAGACGGACCATGATAGGCTTGAGAGGTGGGCCTCTGTGATCCTCATGAATTTCAGCCAGGTCAAGTGTAAGATCCTGCACCTGAGTCAGGGAAATTCTAAGCACAGATACAGGCCCAGAGGAGAATGGATTGGCAGCAGTCCCAAGGAGAAGTATTTGGGGTTGCTGGTGGATGAGAGGCTGGACATGAGCTGGCAGTTGCAGCGCAAAAGTCAGTTGTGCTCTAGGCTGCCTTGAAAAAGTGACCAGCAGATTGAGGAAGGTCATTCTGCCCTGAGGATTCTCCCATGAGACCCCACCTGAAATACTGTGTCCACCTCTGGGGTACCCAATATCAGAAGGACATGGAGCCATTCAAAAAAGTTCAGAGGAGGATCACTGAGATGAGTACAGGTCTGGAGCATGTCTCTCATGAAGACATGCTGAGAGAGTTGGGACTGATCAGCCTGGAGGAGATGAGGCTCCAGAGAGACCTTATAGCAGCTTTCCAGTATCTAAATGGGACCTACAATAAAACCAGAGAGGGACTTTTACTAGGGTAGGTAGTGATGGGATGAGGGGGAGGGCTTTAAACTGGGATAGGGCAGGTTTAGATTAGATATTAGAAGGAATTTTTTTTATTATGAGGGTGGTGAGGAGTACCTCACCTAGAGGTTGTCTAGGGAAGTTATGGATATCCCATCCCTGGAAGTGTTCAAGGACAGGTTGGATGGTTCTCTGAGCAACCTGGTCCAGTGGGAGGTGTTCCTGTCCATGGTAGGGAGAGGGAGTAGTCTCTTCCAACCCTAGTCATTCTATAATTTTATGCTTCTATGATTCTTTGGAGAACATTTGAAAAGGAAGAAAAGGAGGTCACTCTAAAATCCTTGAGAATGACTGACACACGCTGCCTAAAAGAGAGCACTTGAAGCTGTACTGAAGTCAGGCAAAAAAACCCACAAAAACCAACAATGGAGGTTACCTAGGGAATAATGAGAAAGAATACCAAAGGGGGAAATTCAAAAAAGAAGTAAAAATTAATTGAAGTAAAAGGAAAAATTAATTAGAGCTAAAAATGTGATAGAAGCCATTCTTTTCATTACCCACTCTTATTATTCTATTGTCTTAGTTGAACACTTTCTCTGTTCAAGCATATTTTCCTTCAAAATATGAGTGGCTATATGAAAATTAGGAATATAGAGACTTCATAGTAAGAACAATGTCCTTGGGTATCAAATAATGGGAATGTTTTCTTCTCTTTTGCTGTTTTTAACTCAGTCTTACTTTAAAGTACTTTGTAATATATTTGATTTACAGTGATGTGAATTAGATGTAACCACATGTGATCAGTGCACTCAAAACACTTGTGAGTAGAGAGAGGAAAATCTAGTCTGTCAATCCAAAGATAAAAGGCAATGACACACTTTACCACAATAGTTAACATTTTGCTTGACAGAGGATTAACTTTTATTATTAAACTGAGATATCAATTTTATTTTAATATTTAAGAAATGAACATATCCTGCCGTGGACACATGATTGGAGAGGTCCCTGAGAATATTTTCTCTAAAATTTCTGACATCTGGCTGATGACCTTTCCAAACAGTCTCGTGGTCCCAGTTCTTCTTGGCTGAATTATTCATAGCATTGAAACCCAAAAAGAAAACCTCAAACAACTCAGAGTTGGATCTAATTGGAATGTGTTTTTAAAAGGAACATGCAGGCAGAAATGATCTCTGCCTTCAAAGACTTTTTCTGGATGTCAAGAGTTAGTCAGTGGAGACAACACCTCTTTTATAGACAGAATCTGAAGCTTTAGAGGTCAGGACTCTTTAAAAACTAAAAAAGACATGAATTTAAATAAACATAGCTTTCATTCACAACTACCATTGTGGGTTTTTTCAGGTGTTGGAATTTTGATTTTTAGAATGACTCTTACTTATCAAAAGCTTCACTCAAATGCATTAAATGATGAGTGTGTCTGTGCTGGCTGTTTTAAACAGCGCCTTGACAAAGTTTTATTTTATCATAATTTTCCTGAACAGAAATTACTAAAAAAAAAAAAAGGTAGTAATCACATTTGGCCAGAATGATATCAAGCATTAGGATTCAAATTATGTAGGCAAATAAGATACTACGTTTGTACTTTTATCTATTAAACAGAAGCAGATTTCTATGTTGGTATTTACTGTTACTTACTTTGATCTTACTTACTTCAGATTTAGAAAAAGCTTTGAATCTAAAGGCTCTTAATTTAAATTTTTCAATTTAAATTTTTCCCAAATATTTGTAAAAATATTTTTTAAAGTATCAATATGCAAACATCAAGCAAAAAAAATACTTTAATCTCTTGAGAAGGCATTAATTTAAATTAGCTCAAAGAGCACATGAAATCACTGTCGATTCTAATGGGCCACAGTTTGGCAAGATACTAAATTTAAGCACTATTAGACTACATGAAATGATCCGAGACAGATGAATTTCATGATTATTCAGTGGAGCAATTCAGTGGTTGTTAATTGCTATCAGGGGACATGGAGACCAAGCCTCTCAAATGGGCAAGCTCTCCTGGGGAGAAATACTGCTAGCATAAGGTCTTTTCTGCTCACACACTGATTAAATGAGTCAATTAATTAAGTACTCACATGTGAATTACCATGTGCCTAGAGTTAGGGGGAGCATTCTGCTAGAGTAGCAAATTGCAGAGGCAATTGCAAGTCAGGAAAAGAGCCATGGCAGGTGTCAGAGCCTTTCACCACCGGGAGAGCTAATTTCCTCTATCATATCCTTTTGCTCTGCTGACCAAAGGTGAAGCTAATGAGCCTACTACTCCCTGTATTACACACAAATAAGTAGCAAGTAAGTACTCCTCTTTGAGTGGATTCATGGAAATAATCATCATGTCATTGATAATTTCTTAGTTACCAAGTTAGGAATAAACTCCTGAATCTGTCTTTGAACATCTGTGCTTCTCTAAAAAACTATTTTTCCATCCTAAGTCATTCATTTATCTTGGCCAATATAATTAACTTCAGAACAGCTCTTCTTTTCCCCCATTTTTCCTCATTCACAAGAGCCTTTTAAAAAAAATTAAACCTCAGTCCTTCCAAAGCCTTTTTACATGCCGAAACTGTTCTCTGAAGTATTCCTCTTTAAATCTGTCTTAGCTTTTCCTTTGTCCTGTAAAGTTTTTGCATTCATCGCAGAAACATATTAATGTCTGTTGGTTGTCCATATCCCTGGTCAGTGAAGATCATAAAGAGGTTGAGGCCAAATCCTTTATGAATGTAATTTTTCACACAGAAATTGAGAATAAAAAAATCAAACTCATGCCACAGACCTAGCTGAAAAGTTTTATTTCCGTTACTGCATTTGCTCTTACAAACAGCCAGACCCCAAAACATCTAAAATTCATAAAAATTCATTTTATATAGGTTATTTACTTTCATAGCTTTTTTTGCTTATCTTAGAATGCTGAACCAGAATATCACAACGTTGATAGCCTTTGCCCTTTAAATTGACACACAACATCATCCAGAGATGGTTAATATGTATTTGTTCATATCCCAGCAAAAAACCAGACTTAATGTCTAGTATTGATACTTACCTTCCTAAAGTGATTATCTGGAAATATACCTAGAAATCCTCTCCGATTTTATTTTAAGAGTTAAAAGACAAGATATTTTAGTAATACATTTCTGCATATGTTAATGATTAAATCTGTCTATTTTGAAAACAAGACTTAATATTACAATAGGGTCTCTATATTGGTTTGTGAATTTCCTTTTCACTTCCGGAAATATAGTCGCTACTATACTCTTGGATTGCATTGTATTGAAAACCTATAGCCATCCTGTGATTGACTACTGCACCTCAGCTGATCAGTTCCCACGTTACTGCAAAAATTCTTGTTATTAGCCCCTAGTGCTACATGCTGTGCTGTTGAATTTCATCCCATTTCTATTACCTGAGTCTTTGGGGTCATCCAATATAGCCCTTGGCTATTTCACTCAACTAATGATCCCAGACAAATACCTCCTTCATATTTTTCTCTTAGTCTCATTTCTGTGAATTCTTCCTTCCTGTCCAACACTTCCTGACTCAAAGATTTACCTTTTAGCAAAGCCCAGCACTTCTAATTCAGATCAGCTTTTATGCTAGAAAATTCATAGAATGTGTATTTATACCTTGCTGATTTTTACAGGGAGAAAATGTGAAGAAAATATTCATATGTTACATGGAAATTAAGTTTTTTATTCTCCTCAAAGAAACAGAATTTGAAAAACCATAGGCAAGCTATTAGTGTGGCAATCCATGTGTCACTTGAAATGTACTCACTGATTATAGCTAATATTATGTTTGAATGCAATATTTTTATTTAAGAGCAAAAGAATGTTATACAGTTTTACACTGGGAAGTCAAGGTCATAAAGGCAAGACATGCACAGATCAATAATCTCACTTAAATTTTATTATCTGGCAGGAAACTGGGTAAATAAGAAGTTATAATTATTATGTTTCTTTGACCAACATGAACTTAGGTAGGTAAATATTTGTGCATCGAATTTTCCTAGTTCCATACACAGTCTTCTATTACTTTGCCCTTGTTTAAATATTCCTGATTAGAGAACACTTTTGCAATTAAACATTTCATAATCATCTGTTATACTACCTAAAAGACTTCACAGTCTGTGATAGCCAGCTAGGTCCTCCTTCCAACTGAGGACATTTCCTTTTTCTTTCTTCTTCTGAAGAGACAGTCTTGTGAAATTTTAATAACACTACAAATCAGCTGATACTCACTACAAGACACACAGTCGGAAAATTGTTCAGAAAACTGTGACTAGTCCATGATAAAACAGTGAATTTATACCAGCTTTCTACTTTACTGAATTTGTTAGCAATGATTCTGCAGGTATTCAAAATATTTCAGCTAATGTAAAACAGTAAGAACATCTGTTTGTTGTGTAGAATGTGTAGAATCAAATAATTTAGATTGGAAAAGACCTTTAAGATCATCAAATCCAACCATTAACCTAACACTGCCAAGTCTGTCACTAAACCATGTCCCTAAGTGCTACACTTATGGATATTTTAAATACCTTTAGGGATGGTAACTCAACCACTTCCCTAGGCAGCCTGTTTCAATGCTCAACAACAATTCTGGTAAAGAAATTTTCACTAATATACAATCTAAACCTTCCCTGGTACAACTTGAAGCCATTTCCTTTTGTCCCATCACTTGGTACTGGTGGGAAGAGACCAACTCACAACTCTACAATCTCCTTTCAGGTAGTTGTAGAGAACAATAAGGTTCTCCCTAAGCCTCCATTTCTCCAGGCTCAACAACTCCAGCACCTTCAGCCTCTCCTCACAGGACTTGTGCTACAGACCCTTCATCAGCTTCATTGCCCTTCTCTGGACAAACTTCAACACCTCAATGTCTTTCTTGTCGGTAGGGGCCCAAAACTGAACACAGAATTTGAGGAGCAGCCTCACCATGCTAAGTACGTGGGGATCATCACTTCTCTCACCCTGCTGACCACAAATAGCATACAAATATTAATTTCCTGGAGTGCTTAGCACACCATTAAAATATTTATTAGGTAATAAACTTGAGTGAAGTTAATGATGTAGATTGCAACAAAAAGTAATGATTAAAGCCCAGTTAAATACAAACACAGAGGCATCAATTCAACTCTGTGTCAAAGCACTCCCTATTTAGGATGAATTCTTTCACTGTATTAAATAAATTAGAACAGCAATAGTGCCTAGAGGTCCTGATCTCATGTCAAAACTTATTTTTCTATGAATAAATATAATAAGAAAACAGTTGCTCTTCTAGAAAGCTTAAAGTTGCTACTGTTTTCTCTTGGGGGTAGAGATGGCTTCATGTTTTTGAGCCATCTACATTCATAATTCATCCTAAATTTAATATTTTTCAAACAGAGAAATAAGGAAATAGAAAGTCTCTCTTTTCTAGCAACATGTAAGGCATAATAGGTTTTTATCTGTTTCAGTTCAGATTAAGTTTCTATCCCAAAGCCAAACAATTTTGCCTCACCTAGGCCTAGCTTCATGCCATATTATTAAATCATGAGCGTACCTTAACCCAGTAAACACTTTCTAAATTTTAAAGCATGACACCAGTTAGTTTATGAAAGCTTTTCATAAATCTAGCAGAGGCTACATTGCCTAGAACTTGTTTCTGTATTTTACATATTGCCTCAAACTGTACTGCTTACTTACTAAAGGCTCACTTTCCAAACAAAAGTGGCCATATAAATCTGGTTAAGTGGGAGGTAGCTTACAAGTTTGCATATTTTTTTCTGTTTGTTTCTCTACCTCACTTTATCTTATTTTTTTGTCTTTGTCTCAAAAATTAAAAAATATCTCCGACTTCTTATTCTTCTCATTTAAGAAATTACCATTTCCCAGAAGGGTTACTTATTTTTCATCTAGTATGAATGCCACTTACTGCAACATACATGTCCAAAATCTCACCAAGGAAAACAAATCTGTATTTTTGGAAAAAAATGATTCAATCAGTCTAGTTAGTCCAAGATCACATGCAGCAAGTATCTAAAAGAAGTATCTCACCTAATTCCTAGTTAGAAATATGGTGTTTTAAGAGTAGCAATTAACAAGACTGAATTTGAGTATGTTACAAGTCACAAAGGGAAAAAAATGCATTATATTAGAAATCCATTCTGTTTTTCATAAGTCTTCTCACAGTTCTTCTACATAAATTTTATTTCAAAAGATGTAGTAAATCTGCATCTCCTGTGTGCACTTTCTTTTAATCCTAGATGGTTTGGGAGGGTTATTTAAAATAGTGAAAAATATTAACGTTCTAGTCCAAAGGAGTAAAGAACACTATAACCTTAATTGTAACTACTTAAGCAGTCAGACTACGTGACCTCCAGTGGTCCCTTCCAACCTTACCCATTCTGTGAAGCATAAAAAGACTAGACACAGTTGGGTGACACTGCTGTCCCAGAGAACAGCTTAGTCAATGAACTGAAAGGAAATGCTTCCCCTAGGTGCTTTGGAAAATGTCATGATCTCTTCAACATGATGAAGCTAACAGGATTATGGAGATCAGGGTAAAAGCCAGTTACGGAGTTAAAAGGTACAGCCATCACAGTTTGAACTTTTAATCTTGAAGGAGTTACAATTTTCTCTCCTCATGGTTGCCATAGACACATTTGAATGCAGACTTCGTATTCAAGTTAAACCAGTGAAGAAAACCTTAAGGTCACTTAATAACAAGTGGAATCATTTTGCAAGCTGAGCAATCCAACATTCAATGCCTTCTGATGCTCGTCTCTGAGTCTGTAAGTAAGAGTTCTAAGTATTCCAAGAGAAAGCTTTCTACTAAAGAGAAAAGGATCACTCTTGCTCAGTCTTCTGAATCATTAGTAAGTGAAAAATACTACAAGGCTACCACACCTAAATTCAGGTACACTCAAGGTATTTATCTAAGATATCAGGGTAAAATTCCATACCATATGTCATCATGCCCAGTATACAAACTAGGAGGAAAGCTGGATGGGAGCCACTGCTTGGGAACTGGCTGAGCATCGGTAAACAGTTGGTGAGCAATTGCATTGTGGATCACTTCTATACTCGAATTCTTTAAGATTATGATATTGGAGGGGGGGAGGGAGGTGAGATGTGTGCAGGACATGGGGGTAGGTGGTTATGTCCCCCGTAGACTGGCTCTCCAATGAGAAAAGGTAAAAGGTAGAATATTTCCAATTAAGATAACACTAAAACATGGTAATAGTTAAGGACTTCTATGGACTGCTTTGTTCCTAATTCAGTCTCTATTGTTACTGGACCTTGCAATTATGCCCCAAGTCATAATTATTACAGATACCAAGTAGCAGTAGACCCTTTTTGTTTAACATGCTAACACCTAGACCTTCAGTGGGCTGTGACCAGTGCACAGACAGGATCTTCACAGACAATGTGAGAAACTAATGTCTCCTTTCTTCTTGTTCCAATTTGAATTTTAAGAAAAAGACACCTATATCAGTTGAGTTCCTTGTTCTCATTGACACGGCTGATGAACTATGTTGTACAGAAACAATAGTGTATAAGGTCAGGCTTTCTCTGCAAAGAAGCATGTCAAAAGGACAACAGCTCTGGGAAGTCAGGTCTCACTGAATTTTTTGTTTGCTTTAAATGTTACTTCAAGTATCAGAAAGTATCAGTACTTCAAGCATCAGGCACTACCAACATCATTCTGTAATTGAATAGTAATCATGATCACATCCAGATGAAGGAGCATATTTTCCAGGTCAATTGTTTGACAATTTCTTGCAATATTACATGGAGCAAGTCAGTACTGCAAATGAACAAAAGATAAAATTCTGCTTGATCCATGTATGTTGCTTTGCTATTCTATTAACTTACAATATTTAGCTAAAAGACAGCTAGTAATTATCATTAGGCGAAGTGTTCATAATGGCCTGCATTATGAAAGCTTCACTGAAAAGTTTAGATTCATGCAGTATATAGTGGCATAAAGAAGTTTATGTAAGATACAGCAGAAGTCTGACTTTGTTGTGTCTTGGAAAAGATGAATATATGTGGTATAAATCAAGAGACTCACACTGGAGAGAAATCAAGTGTTACAAAGATAAAGTTAGTTACCAGAAAGTGGAAGGTTAGCAGTGAATGAATTTCACTGCTGGAATAGTAGCAAACTAAAAAAGAGTTGAATTAAAGCTAAATACATGAAGTCTGACAACTGTGTGGCCATTTATCTTCATACTTACAAGTTAAGAAAGGTATAAAAGTTGATATTCTGAGGTTGACACTAATTTATCAGTGTCAAATTTATCAGTGTGCAAGTCAGTTAAGTGTTGTTAGTTCTCCAAAAGAGACAACATGTCAGGAAACTACCTGGAATAGCACATCTTGAGCATGATTCTGCTTTTCAAAGTCAAGCTGAGTATGCTAGAGGCCCACCACCAACATGATCTGAGTCAGCTTTTCATTCTTTAAAACATTACACTCATTCTACATAAAGATCTGCCCATAGAGAAATGTATACTGATCTTTCCCAGACTGTATTATTGAAACCCATTATTCTGGGAGCTGAAACAAAACAGCATTCCAATTGCTTCATGTATGGGTGGTATATCGCTCTGCTCTCCTCTGTTAACATCCAGCACACCTGCTAGCTGCATGACCCAAGGTAAGTATCATTCTTCCTTCCCAAATCTTCAGAGTATACGATATTTTCTCAGAAATTTACTGATGAAGAAACCCAAAAGATGTTTTCCAAGATCAAAATAAACTTGTTTACTAAAAGAAATAATGCAAGGCCACATACAAGTCTTGATATATACAGAGACATTTATCTCTTTCCTCTTCTAAATAATGAAGTCAATAATGTTTTCATAAAGTACCTAGAAAACTTCCATTTTCTGAATGTGAGGCACTGGAGGCACTGAATTTTTTGTTTCCTTTAAAACATCAAAGGATCTATCACCAAGTTTTATATCAGTTTTTCATTAAATTTATTTTAACCAACCTCAAAGAACAGTCTTCATCTTTTCTCTGTGCTCTCTTCTGACGTTTTTGTTTTTTTTTAATGATAAATCTGTAGTACATGCATAAATATTTCTATTATTTGAAATTAATATTACAGATACTTTCTTCTAAAACACATGACTTATATGACTGGTCTAATTTAAAGCCCACATGGAAGAAATTAATTCAGTGAAAGATCAAAATTAGCTTCCATAAAAGATAAGGAAGCCCTAGAAAAATTACAAGAAAATTGCAAACATGAAAGTAATCTGTTCTCATGCCAACCTTCTGAAATTTCTTCTCAGTATTTCCTATACCCTGCTTTTGAACTCATCTCCTTATCAAATTTTCTACCTTTTACTCTCACAGCCTTCATCTAATTTATACCAGACCCATTTTACCTTTTGCTGAAGTGATATTCCGGGATTATATGCACTAAAACAAACTAACAAACAGAAATACTTATTTCAAAGACCATTTTGTCACTCTTTTTCTTTTGCAATTGTCCCTCTAGGAGTTATATTTCTGGATTTCCTGTAACTATTTGAGATCTTGGAAAAAAATTGATCAAATGAAAACATTTTAAATTATATATTTTCCACTTTCCTTGAATTTTCCATGGCATACTTTTCTTCCCTTGCTGGGTGATGTCTGTGAACCACAGCTGCCATGTTTACAATATGCCTCCAGAATTTTTAGTAGTCATTGAGACACCAGGGATAGTTTTCTCTACACATAGACATTATCTGCATATATGTATGTGTATACATGCACACATGTTGGTAGTATCACACATTATAAGACAAAAAATCAACAAGTGGGCTGCAGTTCTACATCCTAAATACAATTCAAACTAAAATATAAAGTGTGTTTAAGTGATTTGCTAGGTTGAGGCCTAAATACATCCCTTCTGAATTGAATAACCATGAACATATTATTTATACTGGAGGAGGGAAAATAAAAACATTAAATTTGATTTTATTGATTTACTTTTATATTTTCCCAATACTATCTTTATATTCCTTCTTAGGTAGTTCAATCTATGTGAAAGCAGTTTTGTGCCATTTTAAAGTAGAGGACACAGAAAAATTAGGCTAGTGAATTTATTTGAGGTTTTTTTTTTTTTTTTTAAATGATGTGAGTCCAGACAGTTTGCCTAATTTTTCTCAAAATTTGAAGAACCATTTATTTTGTAGCTTCATGATATATGTGTCAAAGCTAACATAAATGAGATTTCCCAAAAAAAGCTAGAAAGAAACTAAAAATACAGCCTTGAATGGAATTTAATTTCCTCTACCTAAATTAATGACTACAAAGATTCCAAATAAAATAGAAATGCAAATTCATATATCTACTGGTTTACTATTACTTATGTTTTGTGTGTGCACACACAAATGTAGTTGGAAAGTATTTTTATTTTTAAAAATTACTTAAAATTGTGTGGATTCTTTCCCTACCTAATCCAAACCACAGAGAAAAAAATTATTAACAATAAAGCCTATATAAATAGTTATATAAGGAGTATACTATAGTACATGTATTTAATTAATAAAATAGAACATAAGAAGCATTCTAAGGTACCTAACCAGAAATGTTGGTGTTTCTCTCCTACACTCTACTATACACCCTCAGAGACACTGTGTGTGCAGTAAGAAAGAACAGAAAATTTTTCATGAGGATAACTACTTCTCTAAGACTCTTTCAGGATGCTGAGACAATTTTTTGTGAAAGCAAGGATGGTAAAAATATGTTTTTCTTATGCGAGAATATTAGCACCTCCGACTAAGAAGAACTGGATGTACTTCAGATACTTTCCAAATAATATTCTTTAATTCAAAAAAGACTTTGCTCACATATAGCTTCTTAAGATATCAGTTTATGCTCCTTCGAGTATGGTGAAGATACTTTTAAGCTTTGTCCAGGCTGAAGTTTAACTAGCCAAACCAAAACTACAATTATTTTGCTTATTTTTAAGAGAGTATGTACACAACCTGCCAAAAATTCTGAACAACAAGCCTGCTTATCTAAAAAGTGGTAACTCTGCAAATAAGTTGGAAAAATGGAAATACAATGCTATTGACTTCAGTTTTTTGTTAGTTTTCTTTAATTTTAGTTGCTATTGTCTTTAAATAAGTATGTCTTCAGGGCCTTTCTAGAGCTATCATGATGATTTAATGTGTCAAATTACACCAGAACTGCTCCTGAAATGATCTCTCTTGTTTATAATTGGTTGTAAAATACTGCAATAATTTCACTTTCTCTATAGTAATTTTTTTCTATATAAAATATGTCTTTTTTTATTCCATTCTAGTAAGAACAAAGGATTTTTAGGAAATGCTATTCTTTGTGATTTGTGTGATGAAAAAAAGTGAAAAAAGCCAAAATTACTATAAAGAAGATTTTTTTTATTCAATTCTGCAAATTCTATAAACCATCTGATGTAGTTGCACTTTATGTAACCCTTAATGCTTTAATCACCACTGAACCTAAGATTATGAATGGTTAATTATAAAGAAAACTTTGCAAAACAAGTTCTTTGTTTATTTCTTTTTATTTATTAAAAAAAAGTTTATTCACATTTTATTCTGCTAATAGTTTATTTCAGGGTTGATTTCTCCCTATAAAAAATTTAATTTTTTTTTGAATTTTGAAATGCTAACAGTCCATATGTAGAAAGATTCTTCTCTGCGGATATTGAAACAATTCCCATGACAATAAGCAAATCCTGTGAAACCAGAAAACTGCTGCCATTAGCTTTCGTTCACCAGATTTTTGTGCTTTTAACTCCTGCACTTTGTCATTAGCATAAGGCAACAGAAAGCTGGCCAAAAATGAATCTGCTAGAATGAAGGATAGCTTAAAGGGAGGGGGAAAGAAGAAGGGAAAGGCTAGTTAAAAGGGGGTAGATGAAATTTCTCTGTTTCAGAGAAAAGAAATTATTAAGTAACTGTTTAATGAAAGATGGATAAATAAGTAATGATTAAATAACATCTCACTTCTTTACATTATGATTCGAAGCTATGCAACTTGAGCAAAAGAGTGGGTTGGCACTATCCTAGAATTTATTAAAAACAGCCTAATGCTTCTACATTTTGTGTAATTCTCTAGCCAGTGGAACATTTTATATGCAAAGTGCATTTAAGAAAATCGAATGTTGTTCACAGTTATTTGTGGAAGTGGATTCTTTAATTCCAATGAAAAGAAATGTCTGCCTGGAGTCCTAAATCAGATGAAAGGCTTCAGAGAGCACTTTAGAACTGAGTATTGACTAGATGTATGTGGCTCTCTCTTACAGTGAAGAGTTCTTCTAATCTTGTTTGAAGGTACCTAACTCTCCTGCTTTCATGAGGTGGGGGATCTTTTATACCTGTGTCAGAACTCTATTTAGAAAACTAGACAGCCAAAGCTAAATCCAGCAACACTTCTTTCTTACGCAATGATATCTAATCTCAGTAACATGGACAGGTCCTTTAAATGTATTGTCTTTCAATTTCCGCCCAAGTATATGGCAGTCTGGATTATTTATTTGGTCTCTGAACAAAGATCTGAGTTGTATGAAATGATTGCATAGTTTCCACTATTCAGAAGAAGAGAAAAAACAAAACAAAACAAAAAACCAGACATAGATAGACAGAGAGGAAAAACATTTTGACAATAAAAAAATAAGCATTATCCAAGGCAATGGAGTATGGGTTTTTTTTGTTTTTCTGTCTGAGTGAAAGAAAAATACAAGTCCAACTTTTCATTCTGTCACAGTGAATAATTTTTTCTTCCTGGACAAAGACAACAAAGACTAAATAAAAGACTGACTGGTCTGTTCCATCAGTCTTTAACGTTCAAGCTCAGAGGTTGTTTGAAGTGCTGCACAAATGAATTCCTAAAACTAATTGAATCACTAACATAGAGGTGTAGTTTAGATCATCCAGTTAATTACTCTAAATAAAAAGAAGCTAGTGATTTAGTCTTTCCTCCCTTGTATATCACACCGTACCTGAGAATACAGTCGATAATGAGAGTAGGATATAACCACTACTACATATAGATGAATATACTGACAGGCTGTTGTTGAAGTACACAAAGCTGTGATTCCTGCTGCTGCAAGAACAGAAATGTGGTTCTGAATAATTGCAGTGATATTGTTTGTCTCTGTCTTTTGAGACATTTCATTCTCACATATAAAGATGAGCTACTATCAATTTTTGACTCACATGACTGAACATAGTTTCAATAAACTATGCTATACTCTGCCCAGTCATAATTTTAATGAGCAGCCAAGCTTTCCCCCTTTCTGTTCTGAAGATCTTGTGTGTGAAGGATTGATTTTTATATCCAGTAAAAGTCTTAAAGCTTATGCTTACAACTCAACCTAAATTCCTTCTTTAATTAATATATTCCATTTGCAAATTATTCTTCCAATCTGTGATTATATTGCTTTCCTCTGATCTTGAACACATGGGGTTTGCATTTGCCTTGAGGAAAAGGCAATTGTTTGTCACTTGTCAGACAAGTGTTTTAAGAAGAAAAGTTGACAAATACTACATGAATGAGTCACAAATGATTCCTCACATTTTGCAAACAGTGAGACTTACTGTTGCAAACAAAGGATGGCAGTGAGCTGGAAATGGACTGATTATTGCAAACCTGATGCATTTTTCCAAATAGAGATGATTTTAAGAGCAGACAATGAGAACAGCTTCCTCAGAAGTAGTCAAAAGGCAAAGAGGAAGACTGGAAGGATAGGAAAGAATGACGGACACTAAATGATTGCCATAATCTGAAGAATGATGTTTTCAGGAGGAGCCTGAGGCAGTATATGTCAGAAAAAATATGTTTCTGAAATAACTCAATGAAGTTATTAGGGTGTTATGCAGTAGTGGTTGAACAGATGAAAGAGAGAAACTGTTTATGAAAGACTTAAAAGAGTCAACTTAAACAAATTAATTTCAAATTTTCTTTGCTTACTTTTTTGAATTTTAATCTTGCCCCATATAGTATTGTAATATCAACAGTAAGATATCCATTTCTCTTCTCTTTGGCAAAAAAAAAAAAAAAAATCTGAAAAGGAAAAAAAGCAGATCAGTAGTAATGAAGTAATTCATTCCATGTTGTTCTTTTTGCTCTTGTAAATTAATCAATAGGAGACACTTGTCAATTTTCAGGAAGAGCAATTGCATACCTACCACTATATTTTCAAGAACTTATTCCAACAGTGTCCTTCTGAAGGAGTTAACAATTTGATAGATTTACATAAAAGAAATTTTTGAAAGAAAAAAGGTTAAGAAAATGCAAAGTGTCAACTGAGGAAGATTTGTATGTATACAAGACTTTTCACTTATGTTGCTGCTAGTAAAATGAATTTCAATTGATTTCTTCCCTGTTCTCTGTCACTAATTTTTTCTTATCTTTTTGGTTGACTATGTTTTTAGGCATCACATTTTACAAACTAACTGTAAAAAACTTCCTCTTTTCCACACTACAAATGTAATTTATTCCTTTTACACATTCTACATTTATTTCTCTATTGGAATTCTAACTAATGTTAGTATGTGTGTGTATATGTGTATATATATGATCCAGTTTTCAGTCAGTCTAAATCAGTCCAGCTGCATTCATCCTAGCAAACGATCAATGTCTTAACAGTCTGCAGAACAAGCCCCACATTAAATCTGTGCATCCACTGCATAAAACAAACAGGTCTTTGTCTAGAAGAGAGGCCTGTTCAGTCTTTTCCTGGCCATATTTTTAAGCCATATATTTTTAAGCTGTTCAGTGTTCCCCTATTGAATATCATTGCTTATAGTCTGCTTTACAGAAAATCTTCAGAAAGTATGGCCCTTGATGACATATTTGGGTAGCTGTGTGCTTCTTATTTCCCTGGTTTTCTGTGCAGGAGTTTAAAAAGATTTGAAAAGGGCAGAGTTGTTTTTGACATGAGCTTTTATAGGTATAGCACAGCTACTGCTGTTCTAGGGGGAAGGGGGAAAAAAAAAATTGATAAGCCCTTGAAAATAAACTTCTTGCTCCTCAATGTAGCTTTATTTCCTCTTTAGTTCTTTATTAGAAGAATGTACAAGTAAGCAAGTAATAAACATCTGCAAATACCCATCTAATGACTTAATAATAAATCCATCTTACTTCTTTCTTGGGCAGATGTTAGAATCTGGAATTTGCTACAGAATGCTTCAGGCAGATGCTCAGTCAGACTGCATGCAGTCATCCCAGAATTTCTTTTTCTGCAATATGTCTGACTAATATTCAGCATATGTCAAAATAAAGTTATAATCTCCACTTCAAATTAATACCTTTATACCATATCAGTCCTCATGAGTGTTCTTTTTATTAACTGAAGTAATCCTAATTGCTTCAGACTGTGTCCAAACTCAATTTGACATATGATATGTTGCTAGGGTTTTTTTGCCATGTGTTGGTTGGGGCTTTTTATTATTATTATTTCCACACAGCTCTTGAAATTTAAATCATGAGTTGCCTCTGGATATCAGGAACAGTTTGGAAATCTGACTGTCTTTTTATATAGAGTATGTAATTTCAGTCATGGCGACACAATCTAGTGATTCAAAATACAGTGATGCAACTTGTATCTCCACTAGAAATAGTGCAATAATGAAGGAATTTTAGGAGATAGCTGTAGTTACAGACACAAATAATAGCAATTCTTAATAACAGGAGACTTGAAAAATAAATCTAATTTATTTCCTAATTTGAAATTGCTTTTTAAGGACCAACTTTTAAATAAGTACCCATAAATAAACATATAATGTTTGTCAGGTTTTTCTCAATTTAGATAAATATATAATTTCAGATGTCACTTAGACAATTGGAAACTTCCAAATATCATACAAACTTCCAAATATCATACTAGACTTGCAAGAGAATCACATGAATTTTACCCCACTGTAGTCAGAGTTTCGTTATCAATGTATAATGGAACCAGAATTTCCCTTTTACCAAATGCTTCAGCTGTTGCAAACATACACTCAGACATCAAACTTAAAAACCAAAATCATCAGCTATTAACATCAGGATTAAAATATATTATAACAGACACAAATTTTGCATGCATACATGTGAAGTAATAGTTAAATGTAACCCTTGGTAAGAAATCTATGTGGCTATTTTTGTGAGTGAGCTAAAGGAGCAACTAAAGAGAAAAAAAAATAAATATTTCCTGAATTTAATTAATAGTATTTTTGTACAATGTAAACAAACAAACCAGGATAACAGTTCATAGAACACATCTGAAAGGAATAGTTTTTGCCAAAAGGAACTACAATTGCATAATTTTGCAATCTGCCTGTACTGAAAGTCCCTCTACAGTTTTCTCGTAAGGCCCCCTTTAGGTATTTGAAGGCCACAACAAGGTCTCAACTGGAACCTTCTCTCTTCTCCCCCATCTTTCTTAGCCTGACTTCATAGGAGGGGTGTTCCAGCCCTCTGATCATCTTTGTAGTCCTTCTCTGGACAAACTCGAACAGATTCATGTCCTTATGTTGGGGGACCCAGAGCCCGATGCAGTACTTCAGGTAGGGTCTCACAAGGGCAGAGTAAAGGGGGAGAATGACCTCCCTCGACCTGCTGACCACACCACTCTTGATGCAGCCCAGGTTGCAGGTGGCTTTCTGGGCTGCAAGTGCATATTCTTAACTCATGTCCAGCTTTTCAACCATGAGAACCCCAAGTCCTTCTCCACAGGGCTAGTCTCAAGGAGCACTTCTGCCAGCCTGTACTTGTGTCTGGGTTTACCCCCACCCAGCTGTAGCAGCTTACACTTGTTGAACTTCCTTAGGTTCTCGCAGGTCTACTTCTCAAGTTTGTCCGTTCCCCTTGGGTCGCATGGCACCCTTCTGCTGTGTCAACTGCACTGCTCAGGTGTGTGTCTTCTGCAAACTTGCTGAGAGTGTGCTCATGCACTGTCTATGTCATTAAAGATACTAAAGAGCATCAATATCAAGACAGAGCCCTGAGGGACATCACTCATCACCAGTCTCCACCTGGACATAGAGCCATTGACTGCAACTCTCTACAGCCAATTCCTTATCCACTGAATAGTCCACCTTTCAAAACCATTTCTTTCCATTTTGGAGAAAATGGTGCTATGTGGGACCATGTTAAAGGCCTTACAGAAGTCTAGATGACATTGGACACCCTTCACTTGTTTCCCATTGCAGTTCTCAAATCCTCAAAATCTGACTGCAGACTTATGCATCAATGTTGTCAGGAGGAATTATTCTAGTATTTTAGCTCCAGAAGATAAAGACATGGTGGAGGAAATTTAATGAGAAAAGTATTCCTAAGATATAAGGCTCACATAACTCTAAGCTGTATTTGAATATTTGTCCAAAATTATTATGTGAAATTTTAAGTCCTTTTTATGTTCATTTTTCATTAATATAAACCTCATTTATTACATGCACTATCACTTACAGATCATTACTTACAAATGCTGTTGCAAGACTGATGGTGGCTATGAAAGATAGTCTTTGTATTTAAAGCAGGACCTAATTGCAGATCACTACATAGAACAAACATCATCTTCCCAGGATCTATTTCTCATATCTCCAGGGTATTTTCACACCTTACTTACTTTCCTCATTAAATATCAGACTAACCTGTAAAGCAAGTAGCATCAAACACTTCTGACTTCATTAGAGTAGTATGGCATGTAAGAGATTTTACTCAAATATATTTCTCTTTGCAAGAGAAATCTACTGCATTCCAGGTTTGCTTACTTAAAGACCTTCAGATATTTAGTTGAATAACTGCCTCATGTTCTGTGTAACCAAGCAAATGGATTTAAACATGCTTATATAATATCAGCACATCAAGCCTGCAAAGACACCAGGGGAGGTACTGCAAAGTTTGGGAGGTGGAGGGAGAAAAAAATGAATATTCATTAAGAATGGAATATCATTTTTTATTTCAAGTATTCAACATCTGTGTCAACCTTCTAATTGCTACCTATATTGTTTCATCCAAATACAGGAATTTTACAACCTGCTATTAGAAATGTATTGCAATTTGATAACTTTTAAAAACCTTAAATGAACCTTCTTGTCTTTCAAGTTACAATTGTGCGTAGCAATATGTTAAACATAGATGAAAACTGAAAATGATTCTATGAAACCTACTGTGCCCATATGGCCTCAGAAATTTCTTCATGAACAACGTTAGACTAAAAGCTCTCGGGACAATAAGAGCCTTCAGTGATTTCTTGAGTTTCCAGATTTAAAAAAAAAAAAAAAGTTTTATTTTTCAAACTCAAAATGGAAAGATTTATTGTTAAACTAGTTTTAAAGCACTAAAAACAAAATATGAAAAATAATATAAAAGATTTGTTATTTATGGAGAGCACAAAAAATTATTTTCCATTATTTTTCAGAAAAATTCTCACTATGGAAAAAGAATAACAAAATTTATAGAGTCTGTTCCAATACAATTCTATCCCTTAATAGTTTTCTTAATCATAATTCTATTCCATATAAGCTTTATCCTATTATTTGCACCAGAAGGAACACTGAACAGGAAAAAAAAAAAAAAAAGCAGAGAAAAGTGACTTACACTGACTGCTTCAGGAGCCTTAGTGATGCAGAGTTTTGTTATCAGTCAGTCAGAACTAGACATTTAAGCACTGGTCAGAACTAGGACAAAATATGAGATAAGGAATAAGTCTTAAAGTCACTGTAAATAACTTTGGTTTTATATCTGCCCATTTTCACTTTGAAATCTTTTTCTAGAATACATCTAGAAGACTAAAGTGAAGACAGGGAAAAAAAACCCTATTATCATCTATAAGTCTCCTTAAAAGTAATATTTAACGTCTCAGAAACACCTAAAACTATTATTCTATAACAGAAATAGTATAGGGGAAATGGAAACTGGAAACAAACCTTCGCAATATTTAAACACTAACTTTAAAAAAGCCTTTTAAGCTGGTTTTAAAGCTGCATTTTGGGACCCCTGTTGACTTCTGTGAAAGCATTCACATAATAGAGCAAGCTGCAAACTCCCCATTCTTTTTTTAGAAAAAACCCCTATCTCTTTCTTTATGGTTTTGTTCAGATGAACACCTGGCCTATAAAATTAAGTGACAGAACATCCCCTGGGGTGCCTTTTTTGTAGAAAGCTAACAAAACTTTAAAAAGTATATATTTTTTGCCTCATTGGAGCTTACACAGCTTTATTTTACACTTTTTCCATCTGTTTCTCTGGCTCAACTGCGGGTACTAATGTGTTTAATGCAAGCTGTATCACTTGTCCAGAGAAGCCTTCAGTCAGCAGGTTCCTGCCCAGTTCTGGCTGGCAACCCAGCCAAAATATTCCAGGGAGAGGAAGACAGGAGGGGAGGAAGAGACAGGAAAGGAAGAAAATAAGTTTCTCATTTATTCTACAAAAGACAGCACTACTTGGATCAAAGTCTCTTTGGGGATTAATGAAAGGAAGAGAGTTATTAATTTTTTTTTGAGGGCATGGAGGGTGTCTGAATAAATTATCATGAAAATAACACTCAGGAATACTTATAATGGCTTTTAGTCGGGATGACAGCTGGCCTAAGATTTTGCTCTGCCTTCCATCTACACCATTTCTCTTTTCTTGCACCAAACTCATACCTTGGTTATAAAAGACTTAAGTAAAGTAGGAAACAAACATAAAAACACCCCACAGAATTCCTCAATCTTTTAAGGAATGGTAGTGAAATTCTTTAAACATGTTTGTATCAATGTGACTCAAATGCAGTTGTATTTTTAAATATTTCATTATTGAAAATAAAGTGGAATTCAAATATTACAGAAGCTTGGATATATTTAGATTTTAAATTCAATTACTTGCATGTAGTAAGTGCTGCAGGAGTAGATGTGAAGAGTGTAGATGAATATTTCCTTTGGATTTTCTCCCAGCTGTTACATGCCATATAAGCAGACAAAAAAATAAAATAAAATAAAAAAAAAAAAAAAACAAAAACAAAAACAAAAACAAAAAAAACCCAACAGCTACAGAAAAAAAATGGCAGGTTTTAGATTCTAACTCTTATCTACAGGCATAATACAAACCCAGCAATGTGAATTTCCACACAAATGCCTGATGGTTCAGCAATAGGTTTCATTTTGTTTGGGACTTCGATGCCACCCTTTCCAGTGTCTGCCTGCACTGGACTAGACAAAACCAAACCCTAACAGCTGTCATGTGCAATTCATTCTCCCTCTCAGCCTGTCCCTGAGGGAAGAATTGTGTGCACTGGAGTGTTTTCTTTTTGATAGGCTTCTGCTTCTTTTTAAAATGTACATGTTTTTTCTCCATTTATATTAGAGAAAAGAAAGCCAAGACAATGTACCTCCCACACAAAGAGAAGTACTGAATGTGTAAAGATTTAGGAAAGATAATGATGCATGTTGGCCATGCACAGACTTGCTAGCCTGCACTAACCAACCAGTTTTAACAAATCTACTCCATACGTCTACACAGAAATATCCATAGCAGCACATATGGAATTCATCCTAATTCCTACTTAGGAAGTACTTGATGAAAACCGTTATATAGGATCTTTTCAGCTAAGTTGAAAGGACTGAGATGAAAGCAGTGCTTTTCGCTAGGTAACTTAGCAGTACTTGCTTCATTAAACACCTGTTACAGTTTCAGAGGCATGTCAAGAATATGCTTTTACATTGCTCATAAACTAAAGAAAAAAACATGATTTGAGGGGTTTTTATCATTAGTGTAAGTTCAGTGAAGAGAAAAATAATGAAGACAGTCCAGTGTTTTACCCTTTTCCTGCTCCATGGAGTATGAATGATTGTACAGTGAACTCAAGGTATCACTGTTACACTAATTTGTCAGAAGGATGTGACAAGCATACAGGAAAATTCAAGTGCCAATGGATTTTCAGAATTCTGAAACATTTTAGGCTGCAATATTTATATACCTGAGCACATATTTTGAAAAGCTTATTTTAAGAAATAAGAATACACTGTTCCCACCTGGAAGCTGAAGATAATTGCTACCTTAAAATTAAATTGTTTAATCACAAAACAATTAGTTCAAATGCTTTGAGAATTGACTTCAGCAATTCCCTCTGTTCCTCAATTTCTTGTCTGCAAAACAGAAATGCTTTCATTTGTTTTCTTCTGTATTTGCACTTCATGAGAATAGCTATTGCATGTATCTGCTAAGTGGTAAGCTTTTAAAACAAATTCCACAGCTGCATGATCTTCCTTTCTGCATCAGTATCCGTGAGGCACATCAGATTTATTGATATACAATATTAATTTTGCTTCTAGATGTTCTAATCTTTTCTCCTTTTTGTCTTTTGAACTTAGTGCTTTGTTTGTCCGATCGATGTTTAAAGTGCTGATGTTTTATCATACCACTTGCCAGACTGCAGAAGCTTCTTAACTGAAATGTATTCAGCACTAAATATACCGAGAACAGTAGTTTAAGTAGCAAAGCAGTATTCAGGATTGCCTTAAGTAACAAAAGCATATATTCAGACTGTACTAGGTGGCATAAACTATAAATAGGAGGGGATGCTCTGCAGGGCTCTATTTTATAGTCGGTGCTCTTCAACATCTTTGTAAACAATTTGAATGCAGGACATGAAGATATACTAAGTTTGCTGACAACATTAAGTTGGGAAGAGTTGTTGGCTCCCTGAAAGGCAGTGAAGTTCTGCAGAGAGACCTTGACAAATTAGAGGGCTGTGCAATCACCAACCAGAAGAAGTTTAACAAGGGCAAGTGTCAGATTCTGCACCTGGGATGGGATAACCTCTGGTTATACATAAAAACTGGGGAACAAAATCCTGGAGAGCAGTGCCTTGGAAAGGGACCTGGGAGCCCTGGTTGCCAGCAAGTTAAATATGAGTCAGCAGTGCCCTGGCAGCCAGGAAGGCCAACTGTGTCCTGGGGGGGCATCAGGTTGTCTCGCTCTGCTATGCACTGGAGCAGCCTCATCTCAAGTGTTATGTGAATTTTGGGTGCTGCAGTACAAAAAGAATACAAAGCTATTAGAGAGTGTCCAAAGGAGAGCTTTGGAAGATGGTGAAGGGTCCAGAGGAGAAGCCATACAAGGGGCAGCTGAGGTCGCTCAGTTTGTTCAGCCTTTACATTTTGGATTCAAACTCTTGCCAAAACAGAAAGGAAGCACAACAGCAGAAAAAAAAACCCAAAACAAACAAACACCGAAAAACAACAAGCCCTAAATGCATGATGAGATTATCCATATAGAATATAAGATATTCTGGTTCACTTCCTTTCTTTAAAGGTTTTGTAGGTCTATGTTACTTCTTAGTTTATTTTACTGTTTTATATTCATAAACAAATACTTCTTCTAGTCAATCTGCAGACTTCTGAGTTTCATCCTAGTGCAAAATAGAATGAAATGTCTCTTGAATCTATCAAAGTCATGCTGCTGGTCTTCAGCTTGTCTACTAACAGGTACAAGTCAGTGTCTTGGAATCTGATTTGTTGATAAAGAGCAACTGCTTAAACAGCGTTGCTTCTGGGATGTGTCACATTCTTTCAGACATGGCTTAAATAGCTAGGTATTACTGAGTTCTAGGGTGAGGAAGGAACTTCTTTCATCTTCATTTCTTTATATGCCATTCCGCATGCTACTTTAAAAAAAAAAACGGAACAATAAGGCTCCTGACAGCTCACAACACATTTTTACTTTTACTTGTATCTCAACCATCTACACTATGGATTTACAGCTTTTATGAAAGCACAGCATCTCCCACACATAGTACTTCTATCTCCTGCAAGGATAATATTTACCATATATGTCCAAGACCCTCAACATATGATTTATTTCAATCACTCAAAGAGCAGTAGGTCAAATGTGTATAGGAGCATTAATATTATTTGCTAAGCCCAAGCCACATATCTCAACAAGATGATATGTGGAAGTGACAAATATAAGAGCATCCCTAAAATGTTAAGGACCACCTTTTATGTTTTTTTTGGATTTAGTGTCCTTTATTGTCAGTCCAGAAGAAAATGCAGCTCTAAGAGTGGTGAAACAAAGCTTTCCATGAACTCCCTAAGCACTTCAGCACTGATAGCATAAGGAGCATGACATCGTGCTTGAAGAACTGTTTTTCTTCCCTACCATCCCCAGCTCTGCCTAGATGAGTTTCTATACTGCAGTTCTATCCTTTAAATATCCATTTTTACTTTGCAAAATGAGGATAATGTTTTTAATTTTTACAGCATTCTAATAAATTCACATTATTTAACTTTTTACTTAAAATAGTTTTTACATATTACATTTTTAGTCCTTTATATTGTGAAATACTTTAAAGAGAAGGACATATGTTCTATTTTTCAATACAGGAAAATAAAAAGAGAACATCCTTCATTTTTATAATCCAAACCAGATACAGGAAAAGTCATGTCCTCCAGAGACTGAATTCACATGAATTATCAGAACTTCTTGTCTGCATTTTGCTCTTTGTTAACAATAGTGAGGCCTGTTGTCAACATGTTTATTGCAACAATATAATTATTTCTGGGTTTAAGTATTAATGCAGGTTATTCACTTTCATTTTCCACAAAGCTAGTCAGTATTACTGGGGGAAGGAGGGTGCCTGTGGGGAGATAGAACTCACTCAAACCAAAACCAACACTTTGCTGAGACTGTAATATCATAGACAAATATGCTGTCACAACATTATGTCCATGCATGTTGAGTGTTTGTATAAAAATGAAGTTAAAATTTCATTCCACACCTCAGTTAGAATTCTTCACAGTACTGAAGGGGGGAGGAAGGAGGGCTT
>VXBX01005988.1:69212-80016 GCA_013400415.1 Scytalopus superciliaris | reverse complement strand
AAAAGAAGTTTTTTGTCCTCTATGACTTTTAACTAATTGCCTTACTGTCACTTCACAGACAATCTATGTTTTCATTGACTTAGAAGTGCTTCTGTTGATATCAGCTGCTCTATTAAAGACATATAGGAATTATCAACATATTTAATCAAATAAAATATCACATAGGACAAAGTAAAACATCTTTGTAATATTTATAGTGATAATACACTTGAGAAAATTACAGTAGTGGCAATATGTAATTTTTAGCTTTCTGGAAGGTGCAATGCAAAGTCTCATGTGAATTAACTACACATTATTAGTTTCACTGTAGAATATTTTTCCCCTTAGACTGGCTTCCTTTACATCAAAAACAGGATATTACCAAAAAATGAACAAATGGAGTTTAGCCATGAGAAAAAAAAAAAAAAAAACAAAAACAAAAACAGATGAAACAAAAATTTGCAGGTATTTATCCAAGCTAGCTCTCATTGGTAAACTCTTAATTGATGAGGACCTCATAAAATAACAATTCCTGTGGTACCTATATGAAATAGTCTATAGTTGCAGAGGTCTATCCAGATGTCTAATGTAACAGACTGTATAGATGTCTCCCAGCAGATACTTCAAAGGAAGATGCAAAAAACATTTCAGTGACAGTAAAGTAGTGTCTAAGAACAGCAGATGAGAAGTAAATAACTGTGTTGACTGTTATACTTCAATGATATCTACCTTCCACAATTTATACGCTATTTATTATAGCTACATTAGTTTAATGCGTTTCATTGAATGCTGGTATATGTAAATCTTCTTAACATGCATTTAGACTGATCACATTATAAATAATACAAGAATTAATGCTGGAGAGCTATATTCCCTATGCTGTTTAAGGGACATGTCACTGCAGCTGAGACTGGAGGGCCCAGAGCTGGATGTTCAATGACTGAATCACTGCAGAGAAGGCTAATCTAAAAAAAGGCGCACACAGGTTGGAGGTCATTGGGTCCACCCCCTGCTTAAGCAGAGTTATGCAGATTCGGCTGCACAAGAGCATGTACAGATGTCTTTTGAATATAATCAGGGTTGTGGATTCCAAAAATTCACGGGCAACCTGTAACAATGCTAAGTTGCTCTCACAGTGAAAAAGTCTTTCCGATGATCACAGCAAATCTCCTGTTTATGTTTGTGCCTATTGCCTCTGGTACCGTCACTAGGCAGGAGTGGAAGTAGCCTGGCTCCATCTTCTTTGCACCTTCCCTTCAGGTATTCATATGCACTTATCTACCTGAGATCTTTCTTTTCCAAGCAGTCCCAGCTCTCCAGTCTTTCCTCATATATGAGATTCTCCAATCCCCTCATCATATTACTGGCCCTTTGCTGGAGTCTCGGCAGTAGTTCCAAGTCTCTTTTGTACCAGGGAGCCCAGAAGTGGACACAGCTGAATGGACTTAAAGAGATCAGTTACATGTCTCAAACACTGTTACCTCAGAAGTAGCTTGCCATGAGATAAGCCCAGAAGGGTGCAACAGGATAGCGCTAACTCCAGGCCTTGGGAGGCAAGATCTGGCTTGCACATCATGAGTTATGGATCCAGAAAAAATTCCCACTGTGGCAATCTGTGTAAAGAAGCAACTGCTTTTACACATATCACCAGTCAAACAAAGATCAAATATCACCCCAAGCTATGTGAAAGATGGCATCTCTGACAATCAAAGACCCCCCACCTTCCCACCCCCCATCCCTTCAAATAAGCCTGTGTGGATACCTGGAACTTAGACGGTAAGTTAAGCCGCCTGACAAGAACTTGAGATAGATAAAGGTGGTACTATTGCCTGAGTGTTATCTCAGGCCTAGGGGGAGGAGGCAAACAATGGACAAAGAAAGCCAACTCAGCAACTGTGCTGAAATCAGCTTGAACTGGGAAAAAGGTAATTCCAACAAGGGGAGATCATGACCACCAACTCACAATCCAACAACTCAAGAAACCCAGTGACTCAAAAGAAAAGACTGAGGATGGGACTAATTAGCATTAGCAGTGAGGGAATAATTTAACCAATAGAATAAGAGAACTGTGTGGCCAATGAGCATTAATTACTTTGTTTGCTAAAATGTATAAACAGTGAAAAGTTTTGAACTACCTCAGGACCTCCATCACCAAGAAGGCCAGGGCAAAGAGGGACCAGCAGAACACAGGTGGATCCACAGGTGGTGAATGTTTTCTGCTTAATCTGTCTCACTCACTCTCTCCTTTCTTTTCTCTTTCTTTCTATCTCTCTATTTTATGTTTTATTGTTAAATAAAATTTGTAATATTGACTTTGGCATATGATCTCATTGCACCTTAATTCAGGCAGATGCATCTCTCAGTAATTGTATCTTAACAACAGTATTCCAGATATTTATGGCAGGTAACTGCAGATACTTACAAAAAGGCTATATATCTATTTAAAGATATGTATGATGTGCTTGGATGGTTAAAACTCAATAAACTCAGAACTGGAAAGTTCCACAGCATGTGTCTTTGCTCAAGCAAATAAGCCCTGTTTTGAGCCAGGGCTTAGTAATGAAAGAGTTAATGAATGATTGTGCTGACATGACCATGTCTTTTGCATTGTAATACTCTTCTGCCCATCCCTCCAGAGACTAAACGGATCAAACCATGTATGCCTACATGAGACCTGTGATGTCCATCTGTTTCCAATTAGGTCTATATATGACTTCTTTCATGCGTTATATAACAGATTAATTTAATATCCAAACATGTTATGAAGCCTACAAATATCTCTAACAGAAGTGTGTCCTCAGTATTCATTATATTTAAGATAATTTTCATACATAATTTTGGTAATAGTTTTTAGAATAGATATTCTAATAATTTAAGACAAAAATAAACAGTTCCCTCACAGTCAATGTTTAGGTCCCAGTAGAACACATATAACTTTCATTAGAATTCATGGAGTTTTGGCACACAAAGTATGTGCCCAATATTATCTTCCCAGAGAAGAACTGTACCCAACACTTCTGTTTGCAGATGAGATTCCACATTTCACATCATAATTTACAAATTAATTTAAAAAAACAAAACAAAACCAAATCAAGCAAAAAAACCCAACATAAGCAAACAAACAAAAAGTAATTAAGAAAAACAAAACAAAATAAACATGCCTAGGGGATCAGTAGAGAGCCTAACGTGACCACAAAAAGAATTAGCCATATGCTCTTCCCTTGCTCTATTACACTGGGGAAATCTTTCAAGGAATTTTTTTGCCTTGGCATCACATTTTTACCTTTGCTTTGTTCTCTGCATGGGAATAAGCCGGCCAAATTCAGAAACAAAAGAGAATGTTTGTTGTCCAAAGTTTTTTGTCTTTTCTACACTATCCCACCCTCCAAATATCAAGGTACAGTTAAGAAATACAGATTTCAGGTTGAGGAATGAGATATTCTGACCTTGTCATGGATATCTGTCAAAAATTGGACAGCATCTGACTGGAACTGTGATTAGACAAGATGTAACCTACATAGACAAATTTGCCCAAGATTACATACATGTATTTTTTATATATATTTATAACCTTGAAAATTTTATGCATTTCAAACTGTACAAAAAAAAAAGGGATATTTTTTTCAGGAGCTAATAATCTAAAAATTTTCCATATTCTACTTCATGTAGGGTTTTATTTGCCATTTGGACAAAGGAACCTTAATTTCCTTGTAGAGTTTCCCACATTTTTAATTGTCTGTCATAATCCTTTTTCTGTGGTAGACTTTTTAATCCTTCATAGAGGATTTGATATACAAAAGGAAAGCTATTTGAATGTTTATTGTTATCATTACCACAAAAATATCTGTGAAAAAAAAAGATAAATGAAAAAGAAACATTTTAAAATGTACATGCTTTATTAAGTTTTCCTAAGAATTTAGTCTTCAGTGTAAAACTGTAGTTTTAAAGATCTGCATCTTCTACTTAATGTTTTTACAGGGGTTGAGATTTAAAATGTGAATATATTATAGCTCATGAAAAGCAACTGATTGAGACTGAAACTGTGTACAAAGTCTATATTATTTTATCCATTTCTTTTTTTCCACTCAAATTACTATTTAATTGTTTAGTTAAGGATTAATAAATCAAAAAATACAACTGTGGTGAGTTGACCTTTACTGGATGCTAGCTGCCCATCACGTCACTTTATCAGTACCCTCTTCATCAGGACCAGGGTAGAGAAAACAGGGAAAAATCCTAGTAGATCAGGTAAAGGGAGTTTACTAAAGCAACAATAAAGGTTGTGCTCATGCAAGCAAAGGAAAAAATTTCAGCTTATCCTCTACTTTCCATTAGCCAACGATGTCTAACCGCTTTCCTAAAAGCAGAGCTTCAGTAGTATACTGGTTGTTCTGGAAGGCAAACATTGTAAATAACAAATGACCCACCATTTCCTCCTCTTTTTCCTAGATTTTATATCTGAGCTGGCATTACATGTTATCTAATATCCCTTTGGTCAGTTTGGGTCAGCTGTCCTGATTGTGCCCACTCCCAGGACTTTGTCTGTCCCTAGTCTGTTGGGGGGAGGGTGGGATGTTGGGGAGACAGCACTGATGCTTTGCCAGCACTGGTCAGCAGCAGCCAAAACACTGGTATGATACCAAACCTTCCTAGCTGTCAAAGCACGGCAAAGTGCTATGAGGGCTTCTATGGTGAAAATTAACTCTATCTCAACCAGACCCAATACAAGATCATAATACAACACTAGAAAGAATAATGCATGAGTCAGCTGAAGTTATCTAATTCAGTGTTTGATATTATAAAGAAAAAAAAAATCTACAGAGGAACATGAACCCTATCCAACATTATACAAAATTAGGTACATAAAGCAAGGAAGTAAAAAGGAATCAAACTGCAAATATAGATCACAAGTCACTAAAAAGCAATTAAATTGCTATATAACCTTCAGTAAAAGTGGTACTTTAGACAAATAGAAATGCTAATGTTAAGAAAGTTCGGACTTCATTCATATTTTTAATTGCTAATTAATTATTAACTGCAATTAAAGAGACGAATTCATTTTAATTTTTGTAACAAAGAGTTCACAACTGAAATATATTTTCAAACTGTCACTGCTGAAAATGAATGCTGAACCATAAATTTGAATGTGCAAAATGGTCACTTACATTCATTAATATTAGTTTGTTTTTCAAGGAGAAATCATCCCCCTGGATGAAAAAAGAAAAACAAAAAGAAAAACAAAAAGAAAAACAAAAAGAAAAACAAAAAGAAAAACAAAAAGAAAAACAAAAAGAAAAACAAAAAGAAAAACAAAAAGAAAAACAAAAAGAAAAACAAAAAGAAAAACAAAAAGAAAAACAAAAACCCACAAACCTGTACATCCTTTATTTGAAGAAATAAAATTTCAAATTCATAAGTCATTAATTAAAATTCACTATTACAATATTGTACAATTCATATAGTGTTATTATACAACCAACTCAAATGCAAAATTAATCACTACTGAATGACAAATGAGATGGAGAAAGGTACATGTTATGAGAACCGCCCCAAAATCCCAGATCATGACTACTGAAAAATTGCAATACAGCTGACTTCCCACAGATTTAATAAGAGACCCTGAGTGTCTGATTAGCAGCAATTAAGGGAAGGTAGAATATGTATAGGTCTAGACAAGCCTTCAGGTAGCACACATTACATAGCATACATGCCTAAAAAAACCCCAATAATAAGAAGTCACAGATTATCAAGAGTTAGAGTACTGTTGCTTACCAATTCATGTAAAAAGGCATGTTGAAGTTTTTGCTTCCAAAGCAATTTCCATGTTAAACTACTTTAGTAACACCCTATTAATGAATTCTTGAAACTACATTAAGAAACTATACCAGTTTTCTACATCTTCTATTATATAGTTTAAAATTTGTTAGTTATAGTATTTTTAAAAGTATCCAGTATAATCTCTTCCTTCTTTTAACAGGGCTTGACACAAGACATTATATCACTGTGCAATTATTATCTGGCACTATTTCAAAGAAAAAAAAAAAAACAAACCACCACAAACTAATAATATGGATCATTATTGAAATGTAAGTTAAAAAAGTGGCATTATTTTGTGGGGCAGCTGATTTGAAAAATAATTTTGAGATGTTACTTTGGTTTGTGGTATAATGAAGGAGAAAGAAACAGGAAAAACAATCAGGTTGAGTCAGTCAATTACTTTATTTCATTCAAAAATGCAAGTTTTTTTTAATTTTAAAGTACTTAGCCACCTACCAAAAANNNNAATTTTTTTTATATTTAAAAGAATTTTCCCCCCAAAAAAAAAAAAAAAAAAAAAAGGTTCAAAAAGAGTTCCAAATTAACATAAACATTTCAAAGCAAATAAACACTTTCAGGATAAGCATCAGTAAAAATAAAAAACTGCTTTTAAAATAAATTTAAAGTGATTGAAAAATAATTTTGAATTCTTTTCTGTAGGTTTCTGCTTCTGCATATGTATAAACTTTTTAAATGAATTATCATAGTGCTCAAATTTAATTTTGGATCCTGGTCTGGCTATTATTAGCTACATACTTTAATAGTTCAAGTGAAATTAGGCTATCTGCAAGACTTACTTTATGACAGAAAATGATGTTTTCAAAAAAATATAACAATAATATTATTTGCAGTATTGTACAGCAGGTTAATTAAAGTTATAAGTGTCCTTTTAATAAAATAAATACCTAGGTTTCAAACCATCTGGAAAGATAATTATACTATTAACAGAGGAATAGCATAAATATTTTAAAATACTGATTTTATTTAAGTCTCACATCATTAGAAAAGCTAGCACTGTACCACAGTCTACACTTATTTTTGAACCTGAATTTGCCTTCTCCCTCCTTTCCCTTAGAAAAGTCAAACTTATCTATCCAAAAGAAAAGATTGACATCAAAGGATTGTTTTTGCACTCACCAGGTCTAAGCTGCTTTTTATTGTTCGAAAGAATTATTGAAGAGATTCAACACAGAATTTCAATCAGATATACAGTTTCTGCTTCATTGATTGGCTGATTCCGCTCCTTCTGGTGAATAAAAGCAACCAAAGTCCTTTTTAAATCTTTTCTCCTCAGAGGTCACATTTGTGCTTTGTTTAAGCCACTCTTCATAATGCTGTGGTGTCAATGAGTTTCTACCGAGCCAGAAACTCTGTTGTTCTTTACTCCAAAATAGTTTCTCTCAACTATTCTTGCAAATCCTGAAATGTTCAGCATTTCTGGAAGCAAAGTTTAGCAGAGATGGACTCTTGCAAATTTACTGGTATTCCTAAATATGAGTAATTATACACTCTCAAAACCTGATTCACTCTATGAAATTATCACTTATACAATTTGACTTTGCAAGTGCTAGCACTTTCAACCTCAGCAATTTTTGTTCCTGCAGTTCTCATACATGTCTCACTTCTGATTTTATTTTTAATTCCTGTTAAGATATTTACACAATGGACAAAGATTCAATCAATCTATGGTCTTCTTTTAGCTGTAACCTCAAGAATCTTTAAAGAAACACTGATTCAAAGGACTTCTAATAACATATGGAGTTGCCTCATATATGTAGTTGTAGTGAGCTGAGTGAGAGGTCAGCTTGAATTTATACGCCATGTATAAATACACAGTTTGATTAAATGAATGTTCCACCGTCTTAATTTTTTATTATCCTGAGTGCTTTGCATTTAATGTAAACCTGAAATAACTGTGTAAAATATGAAATGTCATCTAATTCTATAGTGTTAACATTGTTACACTGAATCCTATTTGTGATTGCAATTCAAGGAATATGACAATTTAGCAGGATTTAGTACTTGTCATATGAAGAGAATATACATTCATAATGTTTCCCAACCTTGTTAAAAAGATTTTTTTAAAATAGTTGAAAAGTTTCTTATCTGAGACTCCGCAAAGGTTTCTATAAAAATCTTTATTTTAAAAAACTCATTTAAAGATCCTTATGAGAACAATTTCTGCCATAAGTTCCCTGGCAAACATCACAACCAGAAGATACCCAACACTCTCTTGAGTACATCCAGAAGACTCCTGAAGGCCCAAGGCACCCTGAAAGTCCATCAGGAACAAGTCTCAGCAAACAGAAAATTTCTAGGCCAAACTGCAGGAGATCTTGACAGATCCCTGACCCTTAATGAGGATATCTTATCCTCTAGGCCTCCATGAATTGTCACTTCCTACACCAGATACCCTAGTTCACAACAGTGAAAAGAAGAGAGAAACAGCAAAGCACAGTCTTGTGACAAATACTTCTATTTTGCATCAGAATTTTGACCTTATTATTTCAGATACAGGACAGACACTTCATAATTATTAAGATCTACAAAGATGTTTTAAGGTCTACAAAGAATCTTATACAACTGTGTCTTTTAATCCATCCTATATATCTACTGAAAAGGAGCTGTGACTTCTTAGGGTCAACAAGTAAACATGCACTGCTGCACTGAAGGAATATAATTGCATATTGGGCTCCACTAATGAAAGCTTTGATAAAAGTGGTTACTGTCATTTGCTCAACATTTATGAGGTCCCACCTGGATTAGTTTCCAGCTTTAGATAACTGGGTGCAGAAAAAAAAAATGCTTACATGGATATAAATGTGAAAATTAGTTCATTGGCTTGCTTACATTCAAATGATGGTTTCCAATGCTTTTCATATGCTTTCTGTTGGTCTCACGGCTTAAAAATGTGTGTGTGGCTAGCCGTCGCGAACGACGATGCTTTTTTATGCCTGCGCGAATGGATTTATTACGTGGAGCTCAGCGTGCGTGGAACTGGCCCCACCCCCTTTAGCCCTGGGACGCTCCTAGCCTTGGCCGGGGCAAGCCCGGACGAAGTTGGCAGAGCGAGACCCGCAGGACTCAAACCAGCGTCCTTCCGAGAAGGAGCACGGATCCAGGGGCGGCGGCTTTTACCCACTCGGCCACAGCCGCTGGCACGGCTTAAAAATAAAAACTCAAAAAATACTTTTCCCTCTACTATTATTATTACTTCTTTTCCCTTCTGAAGATTCTAGAACAAAACCATGAGAATACTTCATAATATATTTCGGCAATACTGTCAGAGTTTAGGTACAGACTCATTACATTTATGACTCCAGAAATAGAAAACAAGAAACTATCAATACTAAGCACTGTGTTATGGCTGTGAGTTGGAAAATAAAACACTTTTTAGCAAAGAGTAAAAAACTTGCTTGAGTTAAAGTATACTCAATGGAATAAAAAGCATAACCTGCATTTCACACAGTAGAGTGTTCAAAATAATGTCTAAACTTTGTGGTCTACATCTTGACAAAGAAGTAAGTCACCAGACTGGTTAGAAACTATTCAAATTATGTGAGAATACTTTTTAAGCTGGTTTAATGAATGTTGACATAATTAACTCAAATTTTGGCTGAAAGTTTGAGGCAATGATAAAAATCAGTATTTCCAGGGTCTTTAGTCTGAAGCACAAACCTTGTCATTTACTAGACACTTTTGGGACTCTATTGTGTCCACTCATAGCAGAGCAGCCGCCAAAGAAGTTCTGCATTGACTCCAGCACCCAGCTTGTGATGGGACTGGAGAACTGGGAACCTGACTGTGCTGAGTCAGATGTTGTCAGGGATGTTTTCAGGAGGTATGAAAATGCCAAAATCACTGCATTGGTGTGATTTAAATCGTGAAGTTAAGCCATTCTGGTTTGGCAGTATTTACTGAGTTTTTGTACTGTCTTTGTACTGTGTCCTGGTTTCAGCTGGAATAGAGGTGACTTTCTTCCAAGTAGCTGTAAAGTGATGTGCTTTGGATATAAGATGAGAATAATGTTGATAACAAACTGATGTTTCTGGTTTTGCTGGGTGGTATTTATATTAAGTCAAGGACTTCTCAGTTTCTCACACCACCCCACCAGTAAGTTAGCTAGAGGGCACAAGAAGCAGGGAGGGGAGACAGTTGGGACAGCTGGTGCAAACTGGCCAAAGGGATATTCCATACCATATGGTATCATGCTCAGCATAATAACTAGGGGAAAAACTGACTGGCAACTGCTGCTCCAGAACTGGCTGGGCATCTGTTGGTGGATGGTGAGCAGTTGTGTTGTGCGTCATTTGTTTTGTGTATTCTAATTCCATTATTATTTTCACTTCCTTTTCTGTCCTATTAAATTGCCTATATCTCAGCCCATGAATTCTGTTTTTTTCCCCTCCAATTCTCTCCCCTATCCCACTGAGGTGGGAACTAGTGAGCAAGTGTCTGTGTGGTGCTGGGTTAAACCACGTCCTTTTTGAAGCCCAGCACAGGGCTTGTAGGGTTGAGATAACAACAGATCTGACTAGAGTGTGTTAAAACAAATTTATTATAAGCACTCATTATGTTAGCTTAATAGTCACTGGCAACGTTTTGCTCTCAGAGCTGATACACGTGTTCTCAATTGTGTCATGTTACACCTTACTTGCAGTGTATGTTCCCTGTTGTGTTATTTATCATCTCTGGGTGTTGGGTTAAGGTTATCATGTTGTTATACTTTGTAACACTGACTTATGATATGATAAAACTGTTGGTCATGACACTAATCTAGTATTTGTATTCAGCATTTCTATCAACTCTGTACGCAGGGGCCATCTATCGGGAACTATTAATAATTACACCTTTTACTCCTCAGAGAGCCGGTCTGTGAGGAAGATTCATCCATATTATCCTTCTCCTCCAGGATAACTAAATTAGTATTTGAGAATTTTGAATATCCATGGGATGTTCAAACCAGCATGTTCCTATTTCTGTGTCTCCTCAATGTGTTTCTGTTTTT
>VXBX01005988.1:1753-69171 GCA_013400415.1 Scytalopus superciliaris | reverse complement strand
TTTTTTTTTTTTAAGATTAAACAACTATGCAAGGATACAACCCAGAGATCTGCCCCAAGGCTGGGTAGTTATGAGTGGCAGGGTGTGTGGGGTAGTATGGGAAAGTACCCAGAACAGTGGTCACTTCCAGCATTTTGGAATTCCACTAAGAATAATATATTTCACCAATAATATAATAATAATAATTGCACCAATAAGCAGAATCCAAAAAACTAGTAAAATATTTGGAAAATGTATACTGTCCCGTGGCAATTCCAGAAAAACACAAATCACTGCAATATGCTGAGGCCTGGCCCAGGCCTACCAAGAATTGTTCTATTAAGTAATCCCTATTTAATTAAGTACTCTCGGGGGAAGAGAAGGTCTCTGAACATCATGACAGCATGTGGCTTTTCCAACCCCAGTGACAGGCAGCATGGTTATTCCAACCTCAGCAATAGGCACTGTGGTTATGCAAACCCCAGTGACAGGCACTGCAGCTGAACTGAAGAACCAATCCATGCCAATATCAGTCCTCTCAGAGGACCCTTCTCTTACGGGACTAATGAAGGTCAAAGAACAACAGTTGCTGATCATTACCACAATGGTGCAGTGGCAGCAATATCACTCTGAGACTCCCTGATTCCCACCATGATTCCTTGACTGGAGAGCTAAGCAGTGGTCAGCAAGTCTCATTCACCCTTTAACAGTCCCATATGATCCCTGCAGAAGTCCAGTGAAGAGTGGAGACTAGAAGTAGGCTCCTGTGGTCTGAATGAAGTCACCACTGCTACTGAATGCTGTCATACTGGACTTGCTGGAATTTAAATATGAACTGGAGTCAAAGGCAGCCAAGCAGTAAGCCACAACTTGTATCACTAATGCATTTTTCCCCATCCCTCAGGCAGCAGGTGCTTTGCCTTCACTTGGAGGGATGTCCAGTAGACCTGGAACCAATAGAATCAGGGATGGAAACAGCCTTACCACCTGCCATGGACCAACCAAGACTGCCCTGGAACAGGGTGAAACTACACTGATGATATCATCATGTGTGACAATGCAGCAAAAGTGTTTGAGAAAGGGAAGAAAACAGTCCAGATCTTTCTGAGAGCCAGTTTTCTCATAAACAAAACTAAGGTCAAGGGACTTGAACAGAGATCCAGTTATTAGGATTAAAATAGCAAGACGGACATCCCAATGGATGGGATCAACAAAATAGCAACCATGTCTGCGTCAATTAGCAAAAAATAGCTTTCTTAGGCATTGCAGGTTTTTGGAGAACACAAAAATTCAAAATTACAGCCTGATTGACAGCCCTCTCTATCAAGTGACCCATAAGAATTATTTCAAATAGGGTCCTGAGCCATGACAAACCATTGAGCAAATCTAACAGGAAACAGTTCCCACAGTAGCCCTCAGGCCAGCCCAGAAAGGGCAAGAGGTTAAAACATATGCTGTACACTGCAGCTGGGGAAAATGACATTACCTGAATGCTCTGGCAGAAATCATCAGAAAAAGCTAGAGGACAGTCCTCAGGATTTGGAGTCTGCAGTACAGAGGATCTGAAGCCTGCTATACTCTAACTGAAAAAGAGATATTGGCAGCTTATGGAGTTCTACACAGCTCCTACTGGAACCTCATTTGCTGCTGCTGGTCTGGATGTTCAATGGAAGGATCTCCTCTACACATCATGTAACTCATGCTATGTACAGTAAGTGGGTCACTCAACAGACATTTTAGAGGGATGGCCCACAGACTAAGGGAATGTGCTTAAATATGAAAAGACAGGAGAGGTGATAGTATTAGATCTGGGCATGACATAAATGGTATAGAATAAGGGATGGGTCGGGTACTGTCCTGGGTTTCAGGTGGGATAGAGTTGATTTTCTTCCTACTAGCTGGTAAAGTGATGTGCTTTGGATTTAGGATTAGGATAAAGTTGATAACACATTAATGGTTTACTTGTCTACACAAAGTCATGGACTTCCAGTGCCTCACCCTGCCAGTGAGTAGCCTGTGTGGCACCAGAAGCTGGGACATAATCAGTACTGCTGACCCAAAGTGGCCATACCATAAGGTGTCATGCTCAGTATAGGAACTAGGGGGAAAACTGACTAGAAGCTGCTGTTCCAGAAATGGCTGGGCATCTGCTGGTGGTTGGCAAGGAATTGCATTGTGCATAATTTGGGGGTTTTTTATTATTTTTATTATTATTGTCATAATAATTTATCATCATTATTTTTCCTTCCTTTCCCCTTCCTAATAAACTCTTAACCCATAAATTTTGCTCTTTTCTTTTTTCACAGTTCTCTCCCTTATCCCACTGAAGGGTAGGGTGGTGATGGGAGCCAGGGGAGGCTGGAGGGTGGCCATGGAGTGAGAAAGTGGCTGTGTGTTGTTTAATTGACTTCTGGATTAAGTCACTGTTATGCTACTTGTAACAGCTGGGATAAAACACTACATTTTATCCCACTCTTAATAATTAATAAAATGTACTTCCTTTGTTAGAATCAAGTGCTCATTATTTATGAAAAGAACAGAATACATCTAATTCACACACAATTAGATATCTATTTTTCCCCTATGAATGTTTTATTTTATCCATTAAAAAAAAAGAAATTTACAAACACAGCTATTGATTAAAAATAAGGCAAGCTATCTTAAAGTTCTTATTTTAAAATATATATCCAGCATAGAAGAAGGGTGTCCTGGTTTAAAGATAAACTGGCAGGAGAAACAAATCTAATTCACAAACATATTAAAAATCAGAACTATAATTTAATAAAAAAAAGAAAAAAAAATCACAATCAGTACAAGGGTACAGAGGAAGAAGTCCCTTTAACCCACAAAAAAAAGGTGTGTGTCCCAGCAGCCTGGGGCACAAACAGAATAGTAATTGTCAACCCCTGTACTGAGCACCACCTGGCCCTCCTAGGTACAAAGTAAAAGGAAAGAATAAACCTGTCAGTGAAGGGGATGGTCCTGGTCCAGTAGAGAGTGGCAGTTGCAGTCCTGCTGAACTCTGGTCCTCCTCCGGATCAGCCCAGAACCAGTCCCAAAACCCCAGTTTATATGTGCTTAGGCTCAGGTGGGAGTGCCCAGTACCTCCCCCAGGGTGGGGAGTTTCACAATGGGTGATTTACACTCTGACATATTTTTGGAATCCCTGATGGCCCATTAGCAGACATGACCCCTCAGGCTGGGTGTGGAGGTGCTGATGGCTCCCCAGAGGGGCGTTATCACACTGAGTCACTGATGTGAAGACAGGAAAACTTTCTTATCTTACAGGAGTTCCCAAACACCCAGCTTGTAGCCTGAGGAGTCGGGTGTGCCTCAGACAGCTACTGCAAATGATCCATTGTTAGCAGTTCATGAGGGGACCAGGTGGAACTCTTTTCCCATGGGGCAGGCAGTCTCTTTCCTGGTTCCATGGTTGAAAAAAAAGAGACAGGAGGTGATCCCTCTGAGGCACAGGGTTGGTAGATGAAAGAAAAATTCCAAGATTTTAAATCCATAACAAAGGGACACTGAATGGCTATCAATACAGAGGAAATATCTAAGACAATGCCAATATTCTTTTCTCCTGTTTCACTAGCATAGTTTGTTTGCTAGAAAGGGAAAATAAATGCAACTCTAGAAATAATGCACCATATTAAAGTTTTAAGCATAGATTAATGCAACTTTTCAGGCAGGGTCTGAAATGCTTTCGTACTTTCCTGTTCTGTTGCATTTTGCATCTTTGTCCTGGGTTACACAAAGACTGGTATCCACCTTTTCTTTTCTCTTTTCCCTAAATATGCCTACTAATTTAGACTGTGAGAAGGGATTTAAGATAATGGTGATTTTCTATTACCCTAGGAGAAGAATGTATCCACAAGTGTGAAAAGACTGGAATGCTTATGACTCAGACAATCCAGGTGTTGAAGGTCTGCACACCTGTCACCTCAGACTATGAGGTGGGTGTTTTTTGTTTGTCCTTACACAAATGACTCAACTGTGATAAGTCCCCTCAGGGAGGCATCAGGACAATTCCCACACATGGCAGGAAGATATTTATCTCTGCTGATGGCTGTAATGGATCCACCTGTGCTGATGTAACAGGCAGCTGTAACATCCTAGCAGGTGTCAAAGACTCTTGAAATGTCCTGTGACCCAGTGTTAATCATCCAGTGAAGGACTCCCTGCCTCAGGGGAGGTACCAGAGGCATTCCCATCTATCTTGAGCCTAGTAAAAGACCACACTCAGACTTCTCGACAGATTGAGGCTTTTCTTCCCTCACTCCACAGGACTACCACCACTTTGATGGATCAGGATTACAACTGCCATTGGAGCTACAGTGACCAGGTTTCGTTGCTGGATCCAGCAGGTGTCTTGTGGATCCTTCCAGTCACCTATGGGTCTGCAAACCTGCTCCACCTCCCTGTGCCAGCACTGCAGCCTAACTCCAGCATTGCCCCTCCAAACCATTCCTGCTAGGTTTTAATGGGTGCGGGGTGGGCAGGGGGGGCAGACACTGGCCACCCCACCATCTTATTTTGGTCTGATGGGTGGGAGCTTGGGAATTCTCTCATTAGCTTAACCCAGTTTTATCACTATTACTGTTTAACATTCTTCTGGATAAAGAGTTATCTTTTTCCACTTATATCCAGGCATATTTGATCTCTCTCTGTACTGGAGAGAACTGTGGGTATTGAATCGGATGGAGGAGACTTCCGTCTGAGGCCTCCACCCCTCTAAATTGTCTCAAACAGAGACAATCTTCTTCAAGGTTGTGCAAATAATTGCTCAGCCACAAACTCTGATCTCCAATGCTGTAGTCTCTAAAGTGCATTCGGGACAACTGTGTTCACATGTGTAAAGGTTTGAGAGATTAGGGACTGCAGCTCTAATTTTTAAATCAAGTATTTATGGCTTGCAAGAGTTTTTTTTGTTACTTGAATTTCCAAAAAACAATATAACCATGTGCTTCAGTTACTGAACTGCTCATGGCCTCCAGTGTCATGAGATGGATTGAGTCTGTTACTAATGGAGCTGTTACCCCATATGTAAGCATCTTAGCACAGCTAGATTGGATGAGTCCTGACAGCACTTTGATGTACCAAGGAATAAAAGAGAAAGGATATGAACATTTAATTTTTCTTTAGTTTCAGTTTCTCTAATGGCACCTTTAAAATTGGATGTTTCCTGTTTGAAAAAAATCCATGCTAGACATCTGACTAAAAGGAATTGCCAAATATCTGCACTAACTAGAAAACAGACAGGGTCATTAATGTTTGTTGTGGGATTTTTTTCTTTGAAATAAAGGCATAGAATCCATGCTGAATTTTTAAAAAATTCTAATCTTTTCTACATATAAAGTTGTCTTTTATTTTTATGTTAACATTCTAATTTAAATTAATTAATCATATGCAGTGACTTTTTCCTCTTGCTAGTGACTGCCTATGAGAACTGACAAATTTGCATATATGCCTATAAGAAAAAGTATTTTGTAGAATTTACCAGTCTATATTCCATCAGTGATGGAATGATATGATTTTATTAATTTTCTTGCCCATATGCCAAGTGTGGGTCAAAGTATATAGTTATTTTCAGAATTTTTTTTTGTTTCAGTTATCATTGTTCTGTTGCCATACTGACCTGGGAATTTAAAAACCACAACAAATGGGTAAGTCCATTGTGTCAGAGCTCTCAAGGATATCAGATATGTGGAAACCTAAATGGCAGACAGATCAAGAATCAGGTGCTTTGTTAACTTAGAATAGTGACTGTTTAATTTTCAATTAACTGCAACTTTGTCATAACTACAGAATGTGATCCAGATACTGAGATGGAAACCTTGTAGGCAGATTTTTCTAGTTTTATTTTTTATTTTTTGCAAAATTTATTTTTTAAGGACTGGTTTGTTACTACAACATTCACTCAGTATAAACTAAATCCAAATAATTACTTTATGTCTAAATTGTAGAATTAATAGGAGTATTTTAGCTTTAAAATTTGCATTTACTAGTAATATCCTCTGTAAATACAAAAGATCAAAGAAAAACTTGCTATAAATTATGTAGGACAGTAGCTTCCATTGAGAATTCAAGATAGCATAATCTTATTTAACTTTTCATCTCATTGAGATCTTTTACTGTAAATCAAAGTAATTTTCTAAGAGTTTAAAATTAAATGTTAACCTGAGTCTCCTGCCAACATGTTTTTTATTACAGAGATATTTTACTAGGGTAGGAACTAAGACTGCCAACCTTGATTGGTTTCCTTCATTGTATCATATGTAACTTCCATTTTCTTGGAAAAGTTCTCATTCAATGACAAATATACTTCAAATGTCACATCATACACATTTTCTGGACTTGATCCACCTTTCCACTATTTTTTTTTGAGTGTAACTGTATCCTTGTTCTTTCCAACAGGAAAATTCAAATATTCAGTAATCAAGACTAATGAAAAATGGTTTCAGGAAGTGGTTACACCAAGACTAAATGAAAAATAAATGTTTTTCTGAATATTCCAGATATAAATAATCACTGTTTTTTGGGTCTCTGACAAATACATTCAAAGTAATATATCCAAATGTCTAGGATACTTTAGGGAATTTCATGTAGCCCTTGATGCCTTAAAACAACAATGTACTGCTACCTCCACATATACTATGTTGGTCAGAACATCCAGCTGACAGTGCTTCTCTCGTTTATTACCCACCAACATCCGTTACAAGAGCTAACTTTACATTTGCGTAGTCTTTTCACAACAAATCACAACATTACAGAATGTGCTGTGTTGGAAGAGACCCACAAGGATCATAGAGTCCAACTAATTTTCGCTTTTTTCTTTTCTTCTTCATTTTCTTTTCCTCTTTCCCCCTTTCATTTCCCCTTTCCTTTCTTTACCCCAAATCCTTATGATTTAAATGTCCAACTCCACATTTTGCTATGGAAATTTCATTTTGACTGTCATTCATTCCATTCAGTATTCCCACGGGCACTTTAACTGGGTGTTTCCCCGGGAAACAGAGTTGAAGTTTTTCTGCTGTTAAGTATCCTTACATTTTGCTTCTGTTTATTGATCATAGAAAGTATCATTGTCTGTTTTGTGTACCTGAAAATGAATTAGTTATGTTATTTTTTTAGTTAATTTGAAGGTTTGTTTAGGTTTTGGTTTGTAATTAGACAATCTTAGAAGATTATCAAACTATGCAACTGTTGCATTCAGTGAGATACCTTTATATTCAAATTTGAAATTGTCATGGCCTGGAAGTTTGGGGTCTAAGTGACATATGATTTCTGAAACGTAGACTTCAAATTTGCTGCAATAAGATATACAAATATTTTCCTTGTAAATGACTTTACAGCTGACAAAACTTGATAGACTCAATATATTCAATAAGCCTGAAAAACATGTATCTAGAGGTGTATCTATATTGTCATCTCACTTTAGCATAGAAATAACAAATTACTCATTGCTTTGTTGTGTAGTGTGTTTGCAAGGTTAGATTCTAGTGAAACAGTGACATTTGTGCATGCTCTTCTCTTTCATGACTCTTCTTTTATCTGCATCCCACTCCAGCCTTAGATTCATCATGACACATATTCCTGCTCTCAACAAATTACCATCCCCTCTCTTAAGCATATTGGCTATATCTTTTATCCACAAACTACCCATTCTTCAGTGGTGATCTGACAAGAACTGGGCAGGTTTGCCAAGCAGGAAAATAAACAGCAGAAAAGACAAGGCTCCATGGCAAAAGTGAATCCATATATGGACAGCACTAAGGCACAGTGACAACCATTGTAAAACATGCCAGTCAGAGATTGGCAGATCTTTCAGCTTCTACTGGCACAGTTTACTCACTGCCTCCCAGATGTAAAACCACTCAGAATAGAGGATTTACCTAAAATCCTAAAGCAGCTGTCGTCCTAGGTACTGCTGAACCACTAGAAGCTGGCTTTAATCCTGGCATCCTTTGGAAGAAAGAACATTCACCCACCATTGAATTTACTGGGAATGGCACTGCCCACACTGACTGCCTAGCAAATTGTCTGATATTAATCTTAAATGCCCAAATTGTTTCCTGGGGCAATATAATGGAAATATGGAAAAAGTTTCAAGGAAGTAACATTAAGCTTGTACTTTTCCTACTGCAATGAGACATCATCTCCTTCCTTCATTTGTTGCCCTGACTGTGCTTACATGATTCATTTTATCTTCTTGGTTGACTACAAAACAGAACGGAATCACACATCGCTAATGCTGATCTACTATTTCGTTCATACTTGTGGTTACTTAGGAGCTTCTAATGCAGAATTGTTACTCAAGCTTTCTTTCTGCTTCAGTCTTCAAAAACAACAGATGTACTCTAGACATTCACATGCTAAAATGCATATTCTGGTCCTGACAGATATCTCAGAAGTTTGGGAAAATACTCATGAATTGGATACTAGTGAAGATATCCAGAATATTTTTGTATCTCCATGTACATTAAGCTGGGACTGCTCTAGGAAATATCTTTCAAGACAGTCATTGAATATTCAGGTCTCAAACCACATATAATGTCATGTTAGGACTGAGAATAATTTCCTCATCTGTTAGATGAGAGGGAGGTTACTTTGACCTAATGGGAAAAGGCTTTGTTCAGAGGGGTCAGAGATAGGAGTGGTGAGAAGTTGTGGGAAGTCAGAAAAGGGCAGAGACAAAAAGATCAATGTCAGAAGGGAATAAGTCTGCATCATTTGTCAGATGTTCACTAACGCCACGGCCAGAGGTGTCACAGAAGTAGCCTGAGAGACTATTACAGGTTGAGATCTGTGAGCCACCAGTTCCTTATCAAATCTGAAAGTACTGGGCAAGATTCTAGGAGACAGAAAGAGTAATTATATTCTGCCAGTATTTGTAGGAAACAAGAGAAAATCTTCAGGGCAGTACAATCTGCATTTCAGATATACTATTTCTTTTATTCTATTGCAGACCGATTTGATTGAGAACCACAGGATAAGCATATCATTAATGCCATTAAACAGGAGAACAAAACCAACAAAAGTTCTCCAAAGAAACATAATTTCAAACTTTTGGATATGGAGACAGAAGAAAAGTGAAAGAAATTTAATGCATTCATCAGTCATCAAAATGCATAAATGTATAAAACAGTTGTGAAATTGTTGTTGATTTGCAACAAATCTGTAGAGGCACAGAATCTGAAGAGCCATTTTGCTGTCAGAAAGTCTAACAAGGACATTTGAAACAAAAGTATGTTTTATTACCAAATCTAAAGTACCGATGCAGAAATAATGAACAGAAAGTCTGGGGATCATATTTAAAGAATATGAAGCAGTAGATTTATTTGCTGGTTTTTTTGTTTTGTTTTGTTTTGTTTTGTTTTTGTTTGTTTGTGGTTTTTTTTTTTTGAAGGAGAAATATTCTTTCAAATACCTGCTTAAAGTTATCAAAAAAGCTAATTACTGCAATGCAATCTATCAAATTCTGCATCCCTCTTTAGAGTGTGCAAAGGGACATAGCTGTCTGTATTGCTGTCTGGTGGTGGCTTGCATTCTCAAAGATCTACTGACAGACAATAGATCTACTGACAAACAATAGCCATACACAAAATAAATGAGAATTCACTTTTAAATTCTTCACTTTACCAACGACATTTTATTACTTTTCTACATTACTTATGGTTTATAAAGTCTATTCACAATACTATCCTTTAGTTTAAGCAAACTAATCACCTAAAGCCTTGAGAAAGTTCAAGTAGTCAATTAACATCACTGACACTAAAGGTAGCATTACTTTTCTGTCAAGCAAATTGTCCTACTTTTCCTTTTAGGTCTCATGTGCTTTCTTACTTTCAAATAATTTGAGTTTTGGATCATATGTCATTTTTTTGCTGCTAAAGGAGTACACAAAAACAGACTTCAAAGCTATCTTTGTTCTGCACATGCATATCAAAGAAAACATCTATTTTATTTTGCTGCATCAAAGGCTATTAAGTACTATTTTAACTTTTGGGAAATAGCACAATTTGACATTCAATGAACTTGATGTTCATCAATGTGCCTTCATTAATTTCTCTTCTAGATTTTAACTTTTTGAAGTCACATCAAAAGTTCAGAAATTATAGACAGAAAAATCATATATACATAAATGTAGGTTTGTATATCGCTATATATGAATGTGTTTTCCTAATGGACCATTTTATTCAGAAAGGTTTAAAAATATGTAATTATCATTGTAATTGTTTAAGAACTTTATAAACAATGATAATTCTATTAATTACTGGTTTGTAGTTTTAATTTGCACAATCTTACCATAGCTGCTATGGTTTTGTGATTATTTTCTCCCTTTATTCTTTTATTGAAATCTCTCATCTTGAAAAGTTTGAAGTAGTTTAAACTCTTGTTGAGGTTAATCAAAGTCACTTAAAAGCAATTCCTAAAAGCTCCTTCACTACATAGCAAATGAATCTTTCTTTCAACACACATTTTAGAATAATGACATGGATTTAGAATCTCAAGTAAAGTGTGACCCTAATGCTCATTAGTGGACAGATAATTTATACTTGTGAATCTTCCTGTGATGTTGAGGACAGAAAGTTTTATGTTTAAAAATTAAACTTTTCTGCTTGCCTGGTCTCTTCCATAGCAGTACTCTTTAGCAGCAAGAATTCTCTACCTTTTTAGTGTTACTTTCTCTGTGCCATGGAATGACTAAAATTTGTTTGTTTTGTTTTGTTTTTTGTTTTACAACTCTGCTTATACATGATGTGTGATGATGTAAGGTTCAATGTTTCCACTTGGATATCCAAAGTACAGATAGAACCGATTACTGTTTAAAGCAATCTCATTGGAAGAAAGAAGATCAATTAGCTTGGAACTTATGACCCATTATTGAGTCATTCTATTCCTTGCTAAATAAAACACAGTGTTAAGCATAGATAATCAATGGCATTGTAAGCATTTTTGATTTTTTTTTTCTGCAGATATTCTAAAACTTGTGTGAATTAAAATAACAAGGATCTTCTGTGTATTATAAGGAAGGACCAAAGGCAAGAAAACAGAATCTGGGAAATACAGCAGCTAAGATTATTCAGGCAATTAAAACCAACAAAACCAAAATAAATTCACAAAAGCAATGGTAAAGTGAAATTTGCCCAATGTACCTCAGATAAGACAAAAATATTTGTTTCTAAATTTTCTGGCACAGCTTGAGGCTGTGTCCTCTTGTTCTGTTGCTAGTTGCCTGGGGGAAGAGGCTGACCCCCACCTGGCAACAGCCTCCTTTCAGGTTATAGTAGAGATCAATAAGGTCTCTCCTCAGTTTCCATTTCTCCAGGATAAACAACTGCAGCTTTCTCAGCTGTTCTTCATAAGACTTGTGCTCCAGACCCTTCACCAGCTTTGTTGCCCTTCTCTGGACATGCTCCAGCACCTCAATGTCTTTCTTGAGCTGAGGGGCCCAAAGCTGGACACAGTACTTGAGGTGCAGGCTTTCCAGTTCTGAATGAAGGGGGATCATAATTTCCCTGGTTCTGCTGGCCACACCATTTTTGATACAAGCCAGGATGCTGTGGGCTACCTAGGAACACTGCGGCTTATGTTCAGCTAGCTATTCACCAGCACCCTGAGGTCCTTTTCCACCTGTCAGCTTTCCAGCCACTCTCCCCTCAGCCTATAGCAGCATGGGATTATTGTGACCCAAGTTTAGGACCCATCACTTTGCCTTATTGAACTTCATACTGCTGGCCTCAGCCCAGCTATCCAAAGCACACCTGTGTGCATGGAGCAGATCTCCCAGGCAACTGTGCTAAGGCATATGGAAAACATGGAGATGATTAGTGGCAGTCAATATAGCTCCATAAGACTTCATTAACACCTGTGGATGCCTGCCCTCTAGTCCCACAGACTTGTGCACCTTCATGTGGATCCTTTAATTCTTTCTTCCCATAGTTCCCAGTGTGCAGTGCTTCACTCCCTCTGACACTGCTTGGAGGTTCAGGTAAAAAGAACAGCCACAGAACAAGCATTACCAGTGAAAAGTGAGACTGAGGACCTTAGCCTTTTCCTTGACACTTGTTACTAGGTCTTCAACCCATCTGTAACCTTCCTTCTTCAGACTGACAACCTGTCACTAGTGGGATTCCATAGGGCTCCATCTTAAACCCTGTGCTCTTCAACATCTTCATAAATAGCTCAGACATAGGACTGGAAAGGCTACTAAGCAAGTTTGCAGATAACACTGTGAAAGTTTGAGCTGGCTCTCTGCCAAAAGCCGTCACAGATACAAAACTGGGAGGAGCTGTTGACTCCCTTGAAGGCAGGGAGGCCCTGCAGAGAGACCTTGTGAAATTAGAGGACTGAGCAATCACCAGCTATATGAAGTTCAACAAAGGGAAGTGCCAGATTCTGCACCTGGGGTGGGGCAATCCTGGATGTACGGACAGACTGGGGAATGAGATGCTGGAAAGCAGTGCTGTGGAAAGACCCCTGCAGGTCCTGGTCAATGGCAAGTTGAATATGAGTCAGCAGTGCCCTAGAAGCCAGGAAGGCCAACTGTGTCCTGAGGGCATCAGGCAAAGCATCACCAGCCGGTCAAGGGAGGGGATTGTCCCACTCTGCTCTGCACTGGGGTGGCCTCACCTTGGGCATCATGTGCAGTTTTGGTCACTACAATATAAGAAAGATATTAAACTGTTAGAGAGTCTCCAAAGGAGGGCAATGAAGATGGTGAAGGCAAAGATGCATGAGGAGTGGCTGAGGGCACTTGATCTGTTCAGCCTGGAGACGAGGAGACTGAGGGGAGACCTCACTGTAGTTACAACTTCCTCGTGAGGGGAAGAGGAGGGATAGGTATTGATCTCTTCTTTATGGTGACCAGTGACAGGACATGAGGGAATGGCCTGAAGTTCTGTCAGGGGAGGTTTCAGTTGGACATTAGAAAAATGGTTTTCACTCAGAGGGTGGCTGTGTGCTGGAACAGGCTCCCTGGAGAAGTCGTCACAGCATCAAGCCTGACAGAGTTCAAGAAGTCTTTGGCAATACTCTCAGGTATGCTGTCTGACTCTTGAGATGGTTCTGTGCAGGGCTGGGGGTTGGACTCAATGATCCTTGTGGGTCCCTTCCAACTTGGCATATTCTGTGATTCTGTGACAGTATACTTCAAGAAACCTTCTGTCCTGCCCTTCATTTTCTTGCTAGTATCGGGTCCAGCTGAGCTTTGGCCTTCCTTATTCCATTACTACATGTGCTACCAATGTCTGTTTACTACTTCCATGCTTCCTGCTTCCACCATTTGTGTATTTCCATTTCATGTCTGAGTTCAGTCAGGAGCTCCATGTTCATCCACACTTGCCTTCTGCCTTGCCTGCTTGTGAGGAAGGGATGATTCTTGTGCCCTGAAAGGTGTGCCTGAAGATTAGTCCATTCTCCTCTACCTCTTTGAACTTCAGGACAGTTTCCCATGAGATTATGCCAAGCAGCTCCCAGAGCAGTTTGAAATATGCTCTTCCAAAGTCCAGAGAGGCAGTTCTGGTATTGTCTTGCTCATTCCTCTCAGGACCTTAAGTTCTGCAGCCTCTGCTATGCAAACTGCATACTTACTTGTTTGCAGATGCTGTCCACAGTACTTAGGAGCAATGAAGATGCTAACAGCAATTGTATTCAGGTGCCTGCCACTTTGGGGGGAGGCACACCACCAGATCTCATGAAACTACAAGCCCACCAGAACATCCCTCAATAAAAGTCACACAGCTTGTGAGCATTGTCACCACCACGTGCTCCTGCCATCTGCCTTGCCTTTGCAGCAAATGGAAGTTGTACACAGGTGTCTGTCTGCACAAACACACAACAAAGCACTGATTGCTACCTGTCATAGGAAAAAAGGCTCAACCCTTGTGTTTTTAATCAAACCAGTACTGAAGCAGTTTATTTTAGATTTAGTAACAAGCAATCAGTTAAGGACACATGCAGGAACAGGGAGAAAAACAAAGAAGGGGGAGTATGACATCCCTAACACTAAATTAGAGAAGAGCTCTCTAAGACACAAAATGTAATAATCTTAAAAAGACTAATTTTCAGGAATTTTGTTCCTTAAAATTTTCACATTTACTTGTCCTTTCAAAACTCCCCACAATGCCTAAACTAAGGGCAAAATTAGAGGAATGAGTAGACTTCCAGTGGATTAACTAGATAAGTAAAATGACATCAAAGCTATGACCTTGCTCTAACTGCTTTGCAGTCCAACTGCTTAGAACTACGTGACCTATGAAGGCCATTTCCAACCTACAAGACTCTGTGGTTCTAAATATATATTTAGATAGGATAGCAATATATAGTTTACAGCAACAGCCATGTAGCAATTTGACCATTTCTCATTATTGGCAAGTTTAATAAACAATTTAAAAAATTATTTTCTGTTCCTTGTGCTGTCAATTACATCATTATTAAGTTTATTTTCATATCATTTATAGTCTCCATATACCTAGTCTACAGTTATTACATGAGATTTCATTATCTATGCTTGTCACTAACAAATGCAGCTGAATGAATGTCTCTAGGATTAAGGTCCAAAGAATGTATTTGTATTAACTATTTAAACAAAAGTGTGATGCAAAATCAGTGGAGTAAGAGAACTGCTAGGCCATAGCTGAACAGCACTTCAGAAAAGTTGCAGGGGAAAAAAATCCTTTGTTACCTTTACTTAGATATGGATTTACAGGAAAATAGAACACAGAAGTAGATGTGGAAGTGATATATTTCCTTGGGTCTATTTGTCCTCTTACAGTGCTATGCACTGGTTCACACCTCTGAACAGATCAGATATGGCCAGCAATGTGTGTGGGATTCAATTAACCCCTGTTTGGAATGAATTCAGCTATTATTGCAACATGAGCTGCTAATAAACCGTTTTGAATATAAACTGGAATGCCATATGATTCTGAAACTGTACTGTGCCTTAAACCGGCAGTTTCAGGTAGGTTTAACCCACGTGGTATCACTCCAGTGAAGCCTTATTGTGTATGGGGTAGTAACTGCTCTGAAGTAACAGAAAGACAGATGAATTGAGAGGCAGGGGAAATCCCTGTTTTTTTTTTCCTTGAAGTAGAATTTACCATTTGAATTTGTGAATTTGAACATAGGTCTCTCCACTCAGTTCACATCTTAGATGAAGTTAGCCTGCTTGAGATTATGTCCTAGTATTCAAATATCCTAGAGGTGTTATTTTCAGAGAGACTGCTGCTGAAAAAGTGATTAAAATATATTTGTAAATGATAAAATAGATAAATCTTAAGTCAGAATGCAATAAATACCAACATTTACTTCTTTAACTAGGGTTCAAACCATGTCCCACAATCAGGGACTAAGAAAAGACCTCTTGATACTGTTTTGGTACACACTCAGATGAATATTTTAACTTTGGATGAAATTATTCCTTGTTTTATGTCTTCTGATGAAATATATTTTATTGTTAGAGTTCCAAGACTGCAATCAATTTCCCATACTTCTAAATATATAAAGAACTCACAGCTCTCACTTGCTCAAATTCATACATATTTCAGAAATGTTACCTCACTACACTTGTTTTAAAGCACATTGCCTCTAGTATGAAACCTGACTACCTTCCTATATTACTATAGTCTTTAAACATCTTTCTACCTTTTCAATCCTAGATTCTGAATGCAGTTTGATAACATGATCTGGGATGTAACTGTGTGGTTTCTGGTTTTATATGAGTATCTCAGAAAACATTTTTACTTATTTAAAATTATGAATACTGTCAATTGGATGTAATATTTGTGTTGCATATGAAAAGACTAAATCAGAGAATGTCTCACCTTAAATTCATGAAAGTTTTTTTTAATCTAGATACTATAGCTTCTTCAGAAAGAAATCAAATTGCCTGTCAAACAATAAGCAGTTCCTACTTAATAAACACTGAATTGCTTTAGACAAATGCCTCAGTCACCTGAAGAATATGTGGATGATACAAATCTTAAACCGGTTTTAACTCTTGTGCAGTTACTCCAGTTCAAGAAAAATGTAATATTCTATGCAATTTTTAAATGACAAAATTGCTTCTTAAGCTTATTCTATTTGCATCATAATAGTTTATTATTCTCTTAAATCCTGTTCATTCAAAGAGGAGCCTATAAATAAAGCTGAAATAAAATACCTGAAAGCTGAGAAAAACAACTGTGATGAGGCTGTCTTAGCATATTACAGCTATATTTCTATTTATAAATATTTGACCCATAACTTAAAAGAAAATAGAAGAATTATAATACCAAGCAGCGAGAATAGGTAAGAAGAAGAAAGCAATAATTTAGAGAGTGGCTAAATAGGTTATGTACTCCTCAGTCTCAGATCCCTAGAACAACTGGTATAAAGTAGGAGCCTTTAACAGTTGCCTTGGAGAAATTTTAAAGGACATTCAAAATTTTAAAAAAGTAAAAATGGAAACATTCTTCTCTTCTTTAAAAAGTAAGAATCACATGTTTATATTTATAGGCCCCTTGCCTGCAATAATAAAACTAGAACAAACTCCGTTAATTACATGAAGAAATAGAAAGAGATGAGAAGAAGTCATCATGGATTTATCATGAACACATACTGTCAACCAATTTGTGACATTAGGAGACCCTAAGAAGAGAGGAAAAGCTGAAGATGTCATAACTTCACTTTCCTAATTCTTTTGATGTGACATACTGATAAACAAGCTAGAAGAGCATGATGCAGATAAAAGGGGTGTAAACCAGTAGAAAATTGTATTTGGAAAACAGTTATTAGTAGTTCCCTGTCAAAAGGGAGGGCTCTATCAAGAGTGGTTCTGCAAGAGAATAATCTCCTTTTGCTATTACTTTTGTGACTCGTAGAATAAAGGGAATTTTTATGAAAGTAGCACATGAATGCTCTGGGGAGCATTAGGACAGAGGACTAGAATAGACAGTCCAAGACAGATCAGATAGAGGAGTGGAGAGTGAGAAGGAAGCAGTGCAGAACTCATGTACAGTACAGTACACCCAAGCAAAATAAATAAATTGCCTACATACAGTGGGGACTAACCAACCAGGCAGTGGTAGTTCAGAGGCAATCTGGGAATTTAGTACACACAAACTGAACAGAAGTTGAAATGTCATATTGCACAGGAGGGAGATGTCATGCTACATTTGCAACATAAAAAGTAATCTTTTTCTCTCACATTAGTAAGCCTCATTTAGAGTGATGCATTTAGTTTTAGGCATCAGCTGGAGGTAGTTAGGAGACAGAAATGTGAATGATCAGAGGCTTAGAAAGACATCAGCACTGAAGAAAGATCGAATGGCTGATGCCTGCTATACTTAGGGTGAAGAATGAGGAAAGAACATGATGAAATTTCAAGTATAAGTAGATAAACCTCTTCAAAGCCCATGGAGAGTCAAAAAGGTTTAACAACAGGAATATAGAAATACATAGCCTCAGAGAAGCTATGATTTTCCAGAACTATGTAAATCAATATTAAAAGAATCTATAAATATATTCTAAGCTGGTCTGAGAAAGAGATATTTGATCCTCCCTTAGAGTAAGCAAATGGTTCAAATAGGCTCTATTTTCCCTTCATTTTCTATGACTGAACACCAGAACAGACATCTAAAATCTTCATACCTGCCTGATGGAGAAAGTAAAATTATGCAAGTACTACTTACAAGGAGTCTATGAATTCATTTCTTGCCAATGACTTGCAGAATTCATTTTATACTGATTAATTGTTTTATTTATGTGGAAAAAAACTTGTGGAACTAATGTTAATGTGAATTTTTGCATTTCAATGCTTTGAAATGACAATAGCATGGTAATGATGAGCCTCATTACTTTGTGCATTTTATACAAGCCATAGAACATGTACAAAACAGTTTTCTGATAGAAGTCAGCCAGAAGATAAAGTCACTCCCTGTGCAAAATATGTGTTTTGGTCCATTTATGTCTGTTTTAGTCTGTTTTCAAAGTATTTGTGTCTAATGCAGAGCGAGACAACTTGATATAGTTAAAAATGTAAATCCATGTTTGTAAGATTCCAGATTCAAGCCACGTGCTTGCTCAGGCATTTTAGTTATATTTAAGACTCCAAGAATTCCCACAGAATTTTTGCAGAGCCTTTGGTTCTTAATACCTTGAGATCACATAAAGACAAAACGTTGCATACATTTCTCAAGAGAGTTCTTTTATTTTAGTGAGGGAATAAACATTTTGGCAAAAGTTTCACAGGGTTAACATACAACCAAGGAAAAGACACATTCCATGACCCAGCACACACCAACTCACACAGCTTAGTAAAATACAACCAAATGAACCAAAAAAACAGTTCAAAACACAAACTGCTGCAGGTCCAAAATCACTAAAACTCAATTAAGATGAACAAAATTACGAAGCACAAGATTGGGAAGACACAGAACATAGCCCTTATCAAGAAATAAAACTACTTAAACAGGATATTTAGTCTATTTATTCAAATACACGTAGAATAAATACAAGAACAGATGTAGCAATCTGATCATATCTATTTATTGCCCATTTTCTCCTCACAGGAGGTACATGCTGATCTTTGTTTTGATTGTCTAATTAAAATTCACTTTGCCTTTAGCTCTTCTCAAAGCTCTTTTTTTCATCTCATGACTATGTTTTTTCACGACTTCTTAAAAAAAGGGGTAGGGCAGATAAACAGCTCCCTTGTTATTAGTGCATTTACTATGTCATCTCTGACACTTCTCTATTATCGAGAATCACTCATTGATTCTTATTCCACTTCCACACAAGAGTTACCAATATTTAGCAAACTTTAAAACAAAGTCTTGAAAATTGGTAAATTTTCAAACATGCATATACATGAAAGGTGTTTTACTTTATTAAGCAACTAATTTTTATGCTGATTTTGGCTGGAGTAGAGTTAATTCTCTTCACGGTAGCTAGTATGAGGCTGAGTTTTGGATTTGTACTGAAAATGGGGTTGATAATGCAGATATATTTTTGTTGTTGCTGAGCAATGCTTACACAGATCCAAGATCTTTTCTGCTCCTCACCTCACCCCACAAATGAGCAGACCGAGTGTGCACAAGGAGCTGGGAATGGACACAGCGAGGACAGCTTACCTCAGTTTATCCAAACAATATCCATGTGACATCATGACCGGCATATAAAGCTGGGGGAAGAAGAAAGGAGGAGTTTTGTAAGCCATCAAGTTGAACTTCAACTGTTGTGTGAGTCAGAGCTGGATGATAGTGAAATCTGGAGCTCACAATCTGAACCTTAATAATAGTCTTCCAAAAACAACAGCAGACTAGTAGATCAGGATGACTATGTTGCTCATTTAAAAGGGGAAAAAAAAGGTGATAGTGTTTCTTGGCATTTGAAGAAATAGTTTCATCTATTGGCACAATTTTTGCAGTACTCAGGTTCCCCTGGAGATCATACTTGGTTGTTACCTATGCCAAGTTCTCCTTCACTTGGCCGATGTGGTAACAACTTGAGAGGTTGTATCAAAAGGTCGACTAACTTTTTACTCAGTCTCTGGGTATTTAGGATCCAAACAACACTCTAAGTGTAACATGAAGAATGAAATTGAGCTCTCCATTTTCTCTCACTCCAGCCTGAAACATTTAAACTCTTCTCATTTTGCATAATGAATTTGTGACAAATCTGTAGGCAGTCCTGGATGTTATAGTAAAAGATTTTAATTTTGATAAAATGCCTAAATTACTTTATTATTAAAAACCCTGTCTCTTATACAAAAATCTATCTAATAATTTTAGAACAGTCACTGTATATGGCTTTTTAAATGTTTGAAAATATAATTTGTACTTTTATTACTTCATTAACAATAAAGAGACATTGTACAATACAAAATTTATCATGATGTCAGCAGGCAGTATATACATATATTTATGTATTAATTACAGAATATACATGATTCCTGTTAAAATTGTAGGCTTGTACTCTCAAGAGCAGTGAATGGGTTGTACATAACAGCTGGCATGTATATGTCTACAAATGCTGTATGTGTTACTCTTTTATTGACAGTGTATGAATTACGTTTTTGCAGGCTGTAATAAAAAATGCCAAGGATCTATATCCTTTCAGCAGATTGCTAATGACCTCATTCTTTAAACAGAGTGTCTACAAAATGACATAATGCTGACTCTGTCATTCAATAGCATTTTACTAGGAGATCTGCAAGCTATGTTCTTAAAAGCTATTGGAGAGTAGCCTTTGCCCCTGACATACTGTACACACTACTTTTTTTAAAGGTGACACAAGATGAAAAGACATGATGGCTAGTGCTGGTTAAAAACAACCTTCTGTCTGATATACTGCAGCAATCGTATCTGAACAGTTCCTATTTTTAAGGTCAATAAAATAGTTGTGAATGCTTACAACGTAACTTCAGACTTGGACAGTATGTCACATGTTGGCTTTTCCTTTTCCACAAATGTTACTTGTTCTCTTTTAAAGACTAACACATTCTTCAGTATATGTGTCAAGTTAATACTTGATCAGAAAAGTCTGATATTTATTGTACAGCAGCAAAGTATGGAAACAACAGAAAATAAAGGATTGTGGAGCCATGAAAGCAGCTGGAATGAATTTTGGGTTCTGGTTCTCTGCTTATGCTGTAGTCACACTCTGAAAATATTGAAAATCAAAATTTAAAATGTTACATTTTGATTTTTGTCTGTCTTTTCTTTGCCTTCCCCTAGTAAGCAACTTCAAAGATGTGCATGAGGGAAAATCTTGATTTATTACTTTATTTACCCTTTTTCTCCCTAAGATTCCCACTCACACTCACTTGCATAAATAGAAAGTGATTGAGCAGGAGTGCAGAGGAATTATTCAGATTACTGTTGCTGAGAAGTTATGTGTGCTCTGTCACTCTCCATAACAACCATCGAGATCTTTCAACCCTGATAATTCCATCATTCCATCATGACAAGCACTGTGAAAGCAGATCTTGTTTTTCTCTAAAGGCTGTCACCCTAATCAGCTATTTATTTTACAAGTGCTCGGAGTTTGATCTGTGTGCAGAAAAGTTTATTAAGATTGTTATGACTGTCACCACCATATTGATGACAACCATCACCCTCTCAGTACTTAAAGGGGCTTATAAAAAGGAAACAGTGACTTTTCACACCGACAGATAGTCTTAGGACAAAGGGGAACAGTTTTAAACTAAATGAGGAGAGATTTAGGTTAGGTGTTAGGAAGACATTCTTTACTCAGAGGGTAGGGAGGCACTCAAACAGGTCGCCCAGAGAATTGCAGTCATAGTGAGTGTGGCAACCTCTGTAGTTAATATCAATGTTATATTAAGGAATCTATGTGTATAGATGTATAAGTATGATGCCTGTATATTACATACATATAATGATAACTGCTGATAATGATGATAACCTAAATGTGAATTATTTTGAGTAAAATGCATAGTAGTATTTTCTTTTATGATATTTAAAGGAAAATTTAAAGCTAGGAATTAACCTCTCTGCCCAAATACAGTGAGACTATTAGAAGATTTAGCTTATCATATTTCCTGTCTACTAATTGACTAAAACTGTGAAGTCAATAAGAACTCTATTTAGCTTTGGTTAGGAGGAAATGCACTTGTTAATAAAGAACCAACATGAACATTAAGTTATAAATCATAAAAATTAAGTTAAAAGTACACAGAATTTCATTATATAAATGATAGATTAGAACATTTTCTCTTTGATTCAGCATGGGAAAAAACATCCAAAAACTCGGTGCCAATGGAAAAAAAACCTGAGGTTTTCTAAATCTTTTAAGGTACAATATATTTTCCCTTGCACTACTGAAAACCAAAAATTCTTCATCTCTTATACTACACCAATAAAATTGTGTTATTGAATATCTGATATTCCAACACAAATTCTTCTTAATAGGAAAAAAAAATAGGCTATCATATAAATATATTTTATAAGATGCTAACATATTATTATTACTTCTGTATTAATAACATTACTAATATTCTGCATGTCATCACACACACCACTTCTCAAAATGCCATACACTTCAAAAGAACAAAGTTTTATCTTCTTATGGATTAATATAATATATAATAGCTTGTTTTGGAGAGGTAGCTGGGTAAACTAAGAATAATGAAGAGTAGTTTTAAATTTCATTCCAACTGTCTCTTAAATGTTCTCAATTATCTTTATCCAGGAACTGGTAAGCTAGGGTTGCCAGTCATTGTAAAAACTGTGGAGCGATTCTCAGGGAGGTGATTAACCTTAGACCAGTAGTTAAACAAGTACAATTAATAGCTATTTCCTTCTTGAAACCAAGCTCTGCTTCTTGTCACTATTCTTAAATCTTGTATTGTCTGTAATTAATTGCTAAGGCAGGCAGGTGTGATTTAAGGGCACCTGTGCTTTGTTCCAGTACCACAGTAATTGTGAGACTTGATCAACCAATGCTTGGAAAATTCATTTAGATAGTTGGCTGAAAGGCAGTGCTGCTATACTATATTTTCACACAATGCAGACAGAAGAATAAAGAAGTCCAGCAATGAACTAAAAAAGTACTTATAATGTAATTACTGTAAAAAATGTGTAGTTTTTTCATGGCTAAATTCCTTCTTGTTTAGGTTTCTGCCCCCCCCCTAAAATAATTGGAATTCAAATGTACAGTGAACTAACTCTCCTGAGTTTACTTAGCAGGATTTGTGTTCACAGCCACATACTCTAGTTTTCATTAAAAGGATAATGACAAAAGTCATATGTTATCTTGAGTTTTGAATTTTGCACATAATAGAGTGGCACAAATCCCATTACTCAAGCAACATCTGTCCTTGGTCCCTTAATCAAAATCTCCCATATCATTCTCTTCCTGCAAATCTTCAAAGCACAACAGCTTGTAACTGTTCCGGGGGAATACGGTATTTCCCTCAGGCAACCAGATAGTTTGAGGTCCCTTCATAATCAATTAATTGCTAAGTATCTTCTATTTTGCTGTATGTATCTCTCCTGATTCAAGAAGTTACATCAGGGCTCTTAAGCAGTAAGAGGTCATCAAAAAGGAAACACAGTAAAGACAGAAAACACAAAACAAAAATACCACAGGTAATGTAAACGGCATTTACTTGCCAAGCGATGAACCAAATAATTGTCAAGGGGAATTACATGGTGCTGAAGAACAGGTATTTAAAATATTAGCTAGCAGCAGCCAAGTACCACAGGAAGGAGCACTGCATTAGCTGGCAGATTCATACTGATGGCAGCCAACATCACAAAAGATAACCTGAAGTGAAGATAAATTGACAATGAAAGAAAACTCCATTTCATATCTATAATGCCTATAAGACAGTCAGGTAGTGTTTTGCAGGAGATAAATGATGTTCCTTTTATAAATCAAAAATACTGTCCCAATTTTTGATATTTTGGTTTCAGTAAAATGCCAACATTGAAACTGGTATAAGAATTTAAAAAAAAAAAAAAAAAAAATGGGGAAACATTTTAAATTGAACAATGTATTTGGCATTCTAATACAAAAATAATTTTCATCTGGAACAAGATCACAATCTAAGCATTAGTTATGAGTCTCAATTAATAAGATATTTTGCATTCCTTATCATGCACGATTACAAATACATGTAATTTTAATACATGTATTTTCTCAAGTGCAACCTGACTAGGATGGGTAGTAATAAAAATGAATGTGTGACTTTCAAATGTGCTAACCATCAGAGCAAAAACATTCCAGAGACCATGGTACACATGCATCTGGTTAATATGCATTAATGACAATCAACACTCTAACCACATTAATTGAACTTAAAATAATTACATACTTAGTATGTTGAGAAGACCCCTCCAGTTCCTACTACCACTGAGGAACTGACCAATATTATAGTCTAATTTTGGCATAGTTTCTAGTGCTACACAGTAAATAAGCTTTCCTCTGATTACATTTAAATGTGATACTGCAATCCAACCATAATAGATTGCATAAAAGATTATGTGAATGCATACGTAAGTACAAACTGTGTTGTGGGTGATTTTTTTTCTACTCTGAAGAACAGAAAACTTTTCACAATGAGGGTGATGAAACGGGTTGCACAAAGTTGTGGAATTTCTGTTCTTGGAAGTATTCAAGGCTTGACTGAATATGACCACTGAGAAACTCATCTCACTTGACTCAGTTTTAGGCAGAAGATTGGACCAGATGACACAAAAATTTCCCTTCCAAATTAAGCCTAGGAAGCAAATTGCTGAATATTTTCCCTATTTGACATCTACTGTGTTAATGTCTGTCTCTGACATGAATAAAGAAGGTGAAAATCAGTACCTGCTACAAAATACTCAAGTAAATTCAGCCTTTCTAGCTCAGCTGGTTAGAGCATGGTGCTATTAATGCCAAGGTTGTGGACTCGATCCCTGTGTGGGCCATTCACTTAAGTGTTGGACCCAATGATCCTTGTGGGTCCCTTCCAACTCAGAATATTCTGATTCTGTGACTATCTGCCATTATATCGTGTAAATATTCTGCATCACTAAAACTGATAAAATGTTAAAATTTTGGCCCATGCCACTGTAGAGATGAACTTGGTGGGAACATCAAAACTAAATGGTACAGAGATCTATGGACTTAATAATTTAGACATTAACCAGAGGTGAACAGAACTGTGAAAACAGATTCATATTTGAGATTGGAAGGGAAAATCAGAATCACTGCATCCAAAGGAAATCATTAGATGTATGCTGACAGCAATTTGCATCCCTATCCGACTGAAGTAAAGTGATCATTGGTTCCATTAGCTGTTCCCGTTATGCTTACACTGTAGTTTCACTAATTTGTGTACTTGCTTGTAATCTAAAACTCTAATGCTAAAACTGTGAAATCCAAATTACATTTTGCCTCTGTTTTTATTTCAACATGAGATGTTGTAGCAGGAATATTGTAGCCATGTGTATAAATCAGAAACAGAAATCTGTCTCGCACAAGGTCTTCTAAATTAATACAGTGTTCTCCACTCATTGGTGACATCTCTGGCCTACTCATATCCTACCAAGGGTGTTGCCCTGCTATGCGCTTTCATATAATCGAGTTTCAAACAGTTTGGGAATTGTGCCAGAAATCATTGATTCTAAGTGATTCTTTTTGAAGTCACATTATTCTTTATGATGGAATGCCAGATTAAATCCCATTGGACGCTGTAGTTCTTGCCAATGAATTTCTATTTTGACTCTGCTGCCTGCTAATTCCTCTAAAAGAATTCATTACTTATTTCTAAATGAGTATGTGGATAAACATGCAAATGTATGTGCAGTTATTCCATTTTAAATGGTTTTATCTTCATCATTTATCTGTAATTGTTTGGGTTTCTACTCTGAATCTGAAGTGCTCTACATGCACTGTTTCTTGTAAAAGTACCCCTTAATTAAGCTGTGTGTTCTCATATTCATCACTGTCTTCATTGTTTCTAGACATACTCTATCATCATAGAGCAATGTGATCCAAAACCTCAAATACTAATCTGTTCCTCTATTCTCTGTTACAAAACGCAGTTTAGCAATCTGAGCTGGTTCTAACTTTCAAAAGCATTTTATAATCCCTGGTGTTCAAACTGAATTATGTGTAATACCTGACTGTTTTAACTGCATAGCACACATAAATTATTTTTTTAATATAAAATGTGAAAAAAATATTGAAATAAGAAAGAATTACAAAAATGGATATGTTGAACATACACTGGCCTAAATTTAATGTAGTGTAATAAACCAGAGTGATATAATGCAATAACATACTATAGTATAGCTGTGAAATTCTGGAAATCCCTTATTTATACCAAAATAAATTCTAAAAATATTTCTTCAAGTATCTTTGAGTAATAGAAAATTAAAAAATCAACTGTTCAAGATTTTTATGTATTTACAATATTTGGTTTAACAATATTCTTGCTATTTATTTACACATAATTCTGTGGATAATAATTTTTTTATTTTTTGAATTTAACTTGATTACATTATTCCATACCACTGTTTTCAGAATTTCACAGATGTGTTTCATCCCAAAAGAAACAGAACTACTAAGCAAAAATCAAAAACTAGAAGCTGAAGAAAGTCAGTTCTATAGTAGGTCTTTACTATAAAAATGATACAGGTATACATAGATATGCATGTAGGGTCTAAAAGCAAAATTCTGTGGTTGCTTTTTGCTGTATAAAAATAATTCTGTTTCAGAACAAATCTGAAACATTCTCACCACCACCTAGTTTAACTCAACTAGAATTAAGTCATCAATGAAGCAATTTGTTAAAATACAAAGTATGATCCTCCACAGGAGAAGACAATATTTTCCTGAAAAAAAATCCAACTCTACAGCAAGAAGCTGACGAGAAAACATCTGCACCTCAAGGTCTCTTTCTTCATGTTTTTTCCCTTTTTTAGGGTACAGATTACCCAGAGCCCTGATGTGATTTCTTTGACAGATCTACAGCTCTGAGTGGCAGTTGCATACAAACTCAACTCTAACTTCAGTCCCTCTGAAAACCACAAGGGGTTTTAATATATATGGCAATTTGTGTTTGCTTTCCATAAATAATACTTCAAGATGCTTGAAAATAAGCTTTTTCTTGTCCAGTTAATGTTCACTGGCTATGAATAATGGGAATCATAAGCGTGAGTGAAGTGAATACATAAGTTTAAAGAAAAATATTCACAAACATTGTTTTCAGTTTTCAGCTCTATTTTAACTACTTATGTTTACAGGCAACTTTAGTGTACTGATACTACAGATGGAGTACTTAGGCTTCAAAGGTATTGTGCAATAAAATGTTAGTATGATATATAGATTAAAAAGAGCAATTCAGTCTTTAATGTGTGAACTAAGTAATGTAACAATGAATCCATGGTGACCATTCAAAATGAATTTCAAGAAAAAGAACAGTTTATTTGCTTCATAAAAACCTGTGAAGCATTCAGGTTGAATAACGTAAGCAGAATGTTGCAATATAAATCTTCTTAATTTACATCCAGGGCTTCATTATGCATATTTTATAGCACTCCACAGAACTTTAATTTACAGATTTTTGGAACTTTACCAACCCCAAAGAAGTGCTAAACATGCCTGTTGGAGCATTTAACCAAAGTAAGTCACAGGAGATTTCCTTAATGAGTGCAGAATTATCATTTATTTGCATTCTTAGTAGATTTAAAGCAGTAAGGCCTATTAACAAGATAATGGTAAATGCTATTTGAATGTTAGTCTTCAGCAAACTATTCAGTAAAATGAATAACTCAATGTACAAATTTCATAGTATATAACTAAATTGAGCCAGCATTTGCTCAGCTCATTTAAGTAGGTAATTTGACTCAAAATGGCCAGTTACTGAGTAATGTGCAGCTGAACAGACTTAAGCAAATAAGTCTGATAAAAACTCTAAAATGCATCTCTAGTCTTCATTGACCTTTACTGTTAATTTTCCTAAATATTGAGCAGTATATACAGAATGAAATATTAACTTGCCAATACAACCTCTGTATATAACCAAGTATATTTTTGCTCCTGAAGACATATTAGTGAATTTAGTATTCTTTTACAAACTTGCCCACTGGAAAAAAAATTGTAGTCTAACTGTACATTATGCTTGTACAGATTGGAAATGCTTAGTCTCCATTTCAGCTCTAGAAACGATGGTGATTTTCAAGGATTTGGGAATAAGGAAAAAATTGATTTAAGAACATTAAAACTGACATTCCTTGATGGGACAACAGTTATTTCTATTACAATGGAAATACTAGCATATGTCTTAGTGAAATAGGCAACCCTTCTGAGTACATGGGCACTGGACTGACTAGTGTTTCTCATGCCACACATAACTGTGTAACTGATTTTCATTAAGAGCTGAAGAATAAATTTACCATAGCAAAACAGCAGTTGCTTAGAAAACTGTTAAAATTAGCAAGGATTGGGTAGTATTATCATAGAATCATAGAAGTTTGGGTTGGAAGGGACCTTAAATATCATCCTATTCTAATCTCTCTGCCATGAGCAGGAACGTCTTCCACGAAAACAGGTTGCATAAAGCCCCATTCAAACTGGTTTTATACATTCTCAGGGATGAGGCATCCATAGCTTCTCTCCACCTTCACAGTACAGAATTTCTTCCTAATACCTGACCTAAAACTACTGTTTTCAGTTTGAAGCCATTACCCCTTGTCCTATCACTGCATGCACTTGTCAAAAATCCCTCTGCACTTTTCTTGGAGAGCCCCCTTCAGGTAATGAAAGGCCGTAGTAAGGTCTCCCCAGAGCCTTCTCTTGGCCAGGTTGAACAACTATGTCTCATGTAGAATTATCCATGTCTCCAGGCTCCACCAAAAACGCAGCTTATCAGAGCAAGTTTTGTTTCTCTTTTCAAAACATAATTCCTGTATTTACTCAATATGTGAATGTTTCTTCCTTCACAGAAGAGTAAGTTTTAAATTGTGCTCAAAGTGGGAAGGAGATGCAGAACATCTAGCAGTCAGGTCCTAATGTGCTCTACAATACCACTGAAATGAAAATGCAGATAGTTTGGTTTGGATCTTAGTTGTTATTATACTTGCGTTGCTTTGTTGTTTATTGTTTTTTTTCAGACTTCACTTTTTGCTGTACTGAAGCAGTTGGCTCTCAGTCTCTCTACAGTGTAAATCCTGATGACAAGTTCAGGGAAACAGGGAAAACAGGAATTTGATCCTCATTTTTCTACATTGCATAAAGCAGGAAACAAAAACCCCACAGACTCCCTCATTAACAGAGTCATCATCTAATTTAGGAAGAGCTTTTTTTGTCTTGATTTATCCTGTTCCACTACAGATTTGGTTCTGTGATGGCACAAGTTAAATTTCTACTCCACAACAAATGTGTTCTCTGGTATTTTACTACAGCTTGATTATAAGGTAACACAACTCCTTTTTTGTTTATACAACAAAGATGTCTATAAATGAAGGCAGCAAATTGTAGACATCTATGTACCACTTTTTTATGCAGCTGTTGGCGTAATGCCAGCATCTGAATATCAGACTGCAAAAGGTCCCACAAAGTGTACTGGCTATTCAATGTATACCAAGCTACTGTAACAAACACTCAGGCCTCATGCCAATATTGAAATTGTTAAATTTTAAAGCAGACACTTTTTGAAAATTACATAACTCTACATCCATTGTATATCCAAACATTAACACCTAAACCCCACAAAAGGCAATGCAAGATTTTCTTACTGATTTAAGGCTATTTGGCATTTGGCATGTTTTAACTTATTTTTAAATAGTTCATTTTAACAGTGAACTTGCATGCCATGATCCTTGGATCTTTTATTGTGACATGTTCAGCTGGACCATACTATGAAGCTATGTTATGTAGAGGTTAGAATTTGCATAAACATATAGATAGATTTTTTAAAAAAGAAAAAATAACTAAGCAGTAACAACTAGATCAGCTGCATTAGATACTGAACATTGGCAATTTATTTTTAAACTATTGCTATCTGTAAACAGCAGGGAATTTATGAAATATTTATACAGTGTATAATGAACGACCTCCAAAACTCCTGATTATCATTTTGTTGCTCAATAACCCTATTAACGTCTTCAAAGACAAATGCTGAAACATGATCACATGTTTAGAGCCTTAGGATACATTTACTTACAAGGATTGCATACTAATATGAAGGTTAAGTTGATGCAGAGAGTATAAAAGTGAAATGCACCTAACTTTCACTAGTATGGACTGGACCCGATAGATCCGATTTAAGAGTAGGCAAGGACATGGAATTTAAAAAAAAAAAAAAAAAAACCAAAAAAAAAAAAACCCCAAAAAAAAAAAAANTATTTAAGCTGTACCAGTATGAATAAAGTTTTCTCTCTTCGTGCTTGCCTTGGCAGCACCCAGCTCACTCCCCAGAGTGTGTCACTTTCTTTCCACCCCCCCCCACCTTCCCCTCAGGGCCGCATAAACTCAAAAATGTAGCACTAAAAAAACGCCCAGCAAAATATGTGCAATTGCTTGTTCAAGTCTGTATTCATAATGTATATGAACAAAATCTTAAAACTGTGACCAAGAAAAATGAGAAAAAAGATGAAGATATCCTGTGAGGCCTAAATTAGTTTCACAATATATTAACTCCAAACTTGTTTATATATACATATATATATATATATATATACACATGTATATATTTTTTTATCTTACAAAATTGATAGCTATGATAATTTCTTAACTAGAAATCAGTTATTCTGAGATACAAATTATGTTTTCATTCTTTTCCCCAAAAATCTTAGTATGTAATCCACATATTCTTATATCTAACTCAGAAGATCAGAAAATATAAAGTATGTCTACAAAGATAGGTAGAAATGGGAAGAATTGTTTTAAAGAACAGTGTTTAGAGAATAACCAACAACATGAATGGGTAATGTCATTCTCATGACATCTTTTATCTATCTGGGGTGTGACTGTATATGCATGCATATGTATTGCCTGTCTACTTTATGCCATTTCTAGTGTTCTTTTCATCTATGACTGTAATAATAAACATTTCTGCCCTGTATCTGTGGATAAGACATTTTTCAGTTTCATATGAAATTCACTATATTAGCTAAGTGTTTTATGCTCCTCTACAAAGCAATTACTGATTTTCCTTTTTTGCTAGATACACTTTTAAAAGCTAAGGCATTCCAATATAATCAAGGGTCTAGATGACAAGCATTTTGTATGAGGTGCTCAATTCTTTTGTAACTTGTACTTTCAGGCTTATCTTATGTTGTCAGAGGCACCAGGCAGTAAGTTTTATTCACCATTAAAAATAAGAATTCTGCTGTTTTCTTTTAATCTGACATTTTCTTACTAGGAAAAATTGTGTCAATATATGACTCCAGGCCTGAAATAGCTATAAAATAAATCCATGCTATCAATAACTACTGCTGCTACAGACAGATACAAACACATACGCTGGTAGGTCCCTGAATCAGCATTAATAAATACTGTTGCTTACCAAACTTGGTTTCAAAACAGAAAAGGTTTTAATTACTGAACATCAATCACATACTGTAACAGTGCTACTGTACTTAGGAGATCCATTAAGATGACTGAAGAGAACATAATATGAGAACCTCAGGAATACTGACAGTTGCCTAGACTTTTGAAGACTATATTTTAACAAATGAAAGAGTTTGTCATTACTTTCAGAATGATCCATCTACCTAGTGTATGTATTGACATAAAGGCCAATATGTCCTTAAGGTGAAACTAGCCCTATGCAGAAGAAAAGCAAAAAACACAAATTATTATCTTCTTATACTGAAATTTTAAGTGGACCATGAGTAGGGTATTATCCTTAGAATAAGGATGTGTTACACAATGGAGAATTTGTTGGGCTCATTGTTTTGCTGAAGAACTGCAGGTCTAAAGATCTTGAAAGTGATTTTCTTTTAGTTTTGAAAATCTTAGTTTATGTAAAATTAACTTCCAAGGAATGTTATGTTTTTTGAAATCTCAGTCTTAAGACAATAGTGGTGGCATACTGAAGTGTATCTTTCTGATTCTATCCATAGCTGCAGCTCAAGACCCCTAAGACCATGTGTCTCTCATGCACAAACTTTTATAGAAATATGTAGAGATTCAGGACATTTCTGGGAAGGCAATTGATCTAATGTTTCCAGAAGACAGCATGGACTTAATGAAATAATCTTTTTACTCCAAAGAAAGAGTATTTTATATACATAAATATGTATACATAAATACACAAAAGTAGATATAAATACACTATGTACAAAATGTTCCTGTGTATAAATGTAATAAATAATATGAGATAGACAGGTAACAGTCAATTGTGTGAGTTACAGTATGAATTCAAGACTCAAGACCAGACCCAGGAATCCTTTAGTTTTCCACATGTTCAGAGATGGCCTTTTCTATACATTAGCTGTTAAAAATTAGTGCATGCACCTCCTCAAATGTTATAGATATTTTGGTAAGAGACAAATACTTACTGCCTTCTTTAGCTCTTATCTGTGATAACTATAGAAGCTTACAGTATCATGAACTACATGAGCAGGGTTTTTTTCTCTCTATGACACACAAAGTTTTCTTGGAAAATAACAGCATTTAGGAAGCCAGACAATAAATTCCAAGAGCAGTAAAGATCTTAAAGGTATTGTTTCAGCATTTTAAAATGGTGTTTAGAAATTCTATACTGATGGCTAAATGTCATGTAACTATAATTTCTTAAGATTTAACTGTTTACATTTTAAGATGAGCTTGGAAGAACAGTAGTGGTAAGTTATGAGGATGAAGTATGTGTAACAATAATGAATTTAAACCTTCTTACCATTGACACAAAATTCTTACTTGAGATTTTGTATTTCAGATGTCCACTTGAAGTGAGGCACCCAGACCTCTGACTACAGTGATCATGAAACCAAAACTACAAGCAGCAAGTTTTAAGGACTCTCATACTAGCAGCTATTGGATAATTTTTACAATATTGAGAGAGAAGAATTAATCCCATTATCTGTGGCAAATTTTATAAATACTGCTGAAATAATTGAAAAGCAAACAAACAAAAACCCAAAAACCAACCAACCAAAAAAAAAAGCCAAAAAAACCCACCCAAACCAAAAAACCCAAGAGAACTTTATTATCAGTGTTGGTTTTAATCAATATGTTGAGGTAAAAAAAAAAACAAAACCCCAAAAACAAACAAACAAAAAAACCCACAAAAAACCTGTTTAAAGTTACATTCAGTTTTATTTCTTGCTAATATGGTACTAGTAAAATGTAACATGGCTTCATAATTTTTTTTCACTGTCATTCTTTTTAGTGTTTTTATAGGTAAATTTGTTTTATTTCAGTTGAGTTTTGTGGTCTGATAAAAACTTCAAAACCTTAGTTCTAAGAAAGACAAATTACTTGCCCATTCACATTTTCTGTACTTTGCAAGGGCTCTAATTTTGAAGCAATACTCCTGCTGTTTCTTCTTGACAGACATAGAAAATTAACTTCCTTGTAGTAGGATCTGATAGAACTATACGAAGTTACTATTCAGGCTCTTTCAGTTAAAATTTTTGTAAAAATAAAAGGCATAAAATACTTATTTCTGGTGTTGATGATATTAAGATAGAAAATTGCCACTCATGCTATGACAATAATATCTTTTCTAATTTTCTCCTGTTGTGTTTTAATGTATGAACTGTGGGTGATCATGGGCAAGTATTAAGATAAGAATTAAAGAATCTTTGAGTCTTCAAGGGATGCAGATTTAGCCTTTTTCAGTGTTTCTCTTTATTAAAAGTATCTTCATTCAGCTTTCCATATCTGACAACATTTATGTCTTAACATAAAAAAATATCATTAACTTAAATATTTTAAAGATGCTAATATTACAATATACATATATTATAACTGATACCCTGAATTCAGGGTTGCTCTTCTCCAAATCCCTTATTGCAAAACCCTGAGGCACTCAGGACTACTAGAACTCTTAAAAAATAGCAGGGGTACTTCACACAGCACTGTCAACAGCAAAATTTTGGACAGTGCTGCCACATGAGATTTTGAGAGAGAGAGAATATCAGCAAATGCAGAAATTAGAAATTTTCTGCACAATAAACCATAAATGTATACTAAAAGGACAAGCTGTGAATAGGCAAGTGGACCACAGAAAGTGTCTAGCCTTCCATGCTCATCTAAAACAGTATGTCTTCTAGGCACTGTTTGAATCAGAATAATGAGCTAGATGGATCACCATTCTGACCTAGCAGGGCATTGTATACTGTTTTATATTCTTATGAACAACAGCTTCTCGTGTCTCACTGCTGTAAAGAATTTCCCCTCTATATCCGTACATATTACCATTTCTGTGTTTCAGACGGAGGCAGTTTTTATGTTTCTTTCCAAATACAGTCGAAGTTGCTCTCAGAAGCAGCCCTAATTTATGGTTACACAGGGAACCTGCTTTTGTGGTAGGTGACATTAAACAAGGCATTCCCTCTGCATTACATTACTTGATCCAATGCAGTTAGCGGTGCTAGAGGCAATTTCCCAAGATTGTATAGCCTGCAAAAGAGGTCACCACAGAGTTCAGAAGCTGAGCTTCTCTTCACTGTGCCATGAATGGTAGCTTCCAAGGACCCTGCTTTTTGCATATATGAGGGCAAAGACTTCACTCCTAGGTAAAAATAAGAGAGAAGTGACCTAAAGATTTTTGGCAGAACATAGGGAACTGGTTTTAAACTGGATCAAAGAATTACCAAATAATTCAGATTAGAACAGACCTCAGAAGGTCTCTAATCCAGCCTCCTGCTCAAAGTAGGAGCAGCCATGAGACCAGACTTCTCAGGGCTTGAGAGTCCAGCCTTTAAAACTACCAAGGATACAGACTGTATACAATGACAGTCTTGTCCTCAAGTATGTCAACAGCTCATCCTCCCCTCACACACTCACAACACACACACACACTTTGGTGTAATCTGCAAACTTGATGATAGCACACACCATTCACCTCCTCCAGGTCACTGATGAAGATAGTAAACAGGACAACTCCCAGGATAGACCCTGCAGTACTCATTTTTTACATGCCTCCAGACTGATTATGACCTATTAGCCACTACTATCTCAGGATGGCCATCCAGACAAATTTTTAATGTAGTTATGTACCCAGTCATGACATAATGTTGTAGCTTTGATAAAAAAATACCATGGGAGATGCTGTTGAAAGCCTCATTAGAGTTGATATAAATGATACCCACTGCTCTCCTGTCATCCACAAATCCACATTTTATTACAGAAAGCAATCATGCTGATCAGGCATGATTTGCCCTTGGTAAATCCATGTTGACTGTTCCAAATCATTTTCTTCTCCTTCATGTGCCCAGAAATGTGTTCCAGGAGGACTCACTCCATGATTTTCCCAGCTGTGTCAGCTAAACCAGGACATCTGGTCATTTCAACCTAATTCCAGTTTCAAATTAAACTCATAGTACAGGTCATAATCAAGTGAAGCCAAACACTCACCTTCAGACAACAACATCTGTCCCACTGATCAAACTAGGATGATTTCACAAAGCTGGAGTGTGGATACACTAGCATGTAGGTGATAATAAAATTATCTTTAATGGCAAATAGTTACTTTTTCTAAGCAATTTCAGTGACTGTGAAGGGAGCATGAATGCTGGGGAGAAGGCATAGACATTTATCAAGAGGAGTATATTCTATTTCAAATTTTTATTGTGGAAAATGTCATAGGTTGCTCTTTTAGATCTATGCATTTCTTAAGTTTCATTACTCTCCTTGAGGAAGGAAAAGGGGAGGGAAGTTTTGAACAGCAAAGATATTTAAAATTGTAAATTAGTAGTATTTGCATAGGTTATTCTATTACTTTGAAGTTTGTAACATAAATGGCTTCAAATCAGAATCTGCTGAGTGGATACTGCATATTTTAGAGTGCAAAGGTTTCACCTAGTTCTTGCCTAGCATTTTGAAAGAGAGGCTTCAAGGAGCAACTTTATAACCACTCTTTTGCTCCTGCATTATTGGAGATTGTACTCAACTTTGTAGTGAAGTTTCATATTAACATAGAATGTATTTATGAATGATGACTGCTCTGAAAACCAAATCTGATTTACCTTGTGTTTAGATTTCTTCTACTACTAGCTTTCACTAACTCCTTAGGAAGTGGTCCTGATTACTTCTTAATTCTTGTATCTGAAGTCTGTAATGTGGCTTGTAGCCAGTCTGAAACTTGCATGAGGAAAGTGATGCATTCAAAGAGAAGGTATATTAGATTGTATTATTGCAAAGTGCTAGGTTTACCCATTAGGATAACAGCAAACCCAACCCAACCTAGAAAAATTATTAAAGTGAAGATACCATCCTACATATTAGTCTTTCTCACTTAAATATGTCACACAGATACACCTAAACACTTACTTTCTTTACCTTCTCTACATTTTAACTTTTTAAGGGTGTTCATATGTCATTAAGCTCCTTCCATAGTTTATGACAGAGCTCAGTGAATTTCAATATGGGTTAAATAACTACAGAGGTTTTGGTGAGATACCTTTAATCAGTTTTCCTAAACCTACAATAACCTATCTATTATAAGAGGACACAGAACTGACTTCAGAACAGTTCATAGAGCCTGGAGTTCTAAGCAAAGGTCTGAAATCTCAAATTTGACAGTGATTTGGAACAGGCTGAGATAACCAATGGTAGCAAACTATGTTTCTTCTCTGTATGCATAGCCAGACAAGGAGATGAGAATAACTGAAATAGTATGTTTGATGTCTCAGTAACTTTAGAGATATTTTAATAATACAGTCCCTTTCATCCAAAGGAATAACTTTAAATCACTTCAAAGCACTTCATAAACACTGCAAAATAAGAAGAAATTGAGGACTTGAGAATGTAACGGATTAGATAAAAAGAATAATTAAAGTGAAGTTGTTGTTAGTGGCTTAACAAATCTTCATGAATAAGAGACGTGAATTTCAAATATGACTAATGAATTTGAATGACTCTATTCTACATGGCTAACATTGAACATATTAATGAATTTGAATTTTAGAGGAAACACAATCAATGTTTTGAAAAATCGTCCCCTTTTCTGACACCTAAATTTAAATATTTAGTCACTTTTTCAAAAAGAATTCAGTTGACTGGACTTCCCACATGCCACTTTCAGCTGTGTTTCTTTAATGAAAGGACATGATTCTACCTTCACTTACAGTAATTTGACAGGGGCCTATTATTTTTTTATTCATATGACAACATGGAAACTTTTCATATCTGTAAAAACTTGAAAACGTATAAAAGCTTCATACATGTGTATGCTTGTTGGAGGAGAGAAGGGAGACTGGCTGTGGAGGGACAGCTTGATCAGCGCAGATCTGTGACTGCCTGAGCTCTGAGAACTGCTTGCTGTGTTTGTATGGACCCTTGGTATGTTTAAGGACTGTTTGCAGTTTGGAGTCTGTACCCAAGTTTGAGAATTTTATCATGCTATATGTTTTTCCTTTGTTTCACTGTGCGACCCTGCTGGAATTTTCCATCCCACATGGCCTGTAACCCACCCCTGATTGGTCCCTGCCTGTAGCAGGGTAGCATTTCCTTATGTGGTATATACTTGCCTTTGTGTTCCCAGTTTTGAAGGGTCTTGCCTGTATGGCTGAGGCTGGCCCAGACCCTTCCCCAAAACCTTCCCCTCAGGACGCATAAGCTCATATAAATGAACAATATTTCTACTTATATTTACAATTTAAATATTTGTGATTTTGTTAGTACATATTGAAGTTTTTATTATTTAGTTCAATGAAAAGCAATGATTTGCTGCATATCTGCTTATTTGCAACTATTATGAGAAGTGGCTGAGTGAGCTGCAGTTGTTCAGCCTTGAGAAAAGGAGGCTCATGGGGGACCGTATCACTCTCTGTATATACTGTACTGTCACTGTTAAGCAGTGAAAGCATGAGTATGTTTGCTGCCTACAGCTACTTGACAGGAGATGGTAGATAGGTGGGGATCAATCTCTTCTCCCAAGTACCAAGCGACAGAACAAGACAAAATGGCTTCAAGGTGCACCAGGGGAATTGGATATTAGGAAAAAATTCTTCAACAAAAGGGTTCCCAGGCATTGGAACAAGCTGCCCAGGGAAGTGGAGAAGTCATTATCCCTGGAGGTATTTAAAGACAAGTAGATGGGGTGCTTAGGGTCATAGTTTAGTGGTGGGCTTGGTAATGCTGTTAATGGTTAGACTCAATGGTCTAAAAGATCTTTTCCAACCTAAATCATTCTATGGTAATTCCAATGCCACAGTATTTTTATTGTAGCACCCACCTATCAGAAAGCAATGTCTTCACATAAGGATACTTTGAAAATGAATATCATCATGATAAGTGCTTAAAAAAGGACACAGATCAGGATAACAAAATGCTGCAGCTATTTTTATGACTGAAATATAAGATATACTTCTAAAGCAAAAATGGTTGCTGTGTTTACTGTGTGGAGATATCTGAAGTTGCATAACATGACTTCTGTTAAGAAGGAAACTGAAGATAATTATCTAAATTCAATTTTTTTTTTAGACTGTACATTGCCATAATGGTAGAGGTTAAGCAGTTTAATCAATTTTATCTATTTATGTTCTTTTGAATACAGTATTGAGTTTTCCAAATTTGCTTATACGCAACATAAATATAAGTGATATTTACACCAACCATTTGCAACTGCGGCAACTGAATGCTTCCACTTGTTTTGTTAGGTCTGCCCAACTCTGCCTATTGTGAGGTTTCAGTTTCACCTAAATCAGACTTTAATAATTTGGATTGAAGTACTTCATACTGACTTATTTATCATTCTACTATCATTTAATAATCTATTTATCTTAAAGCTAAAGCATACCTATTTCCAAGAGTAGAATGAGGAGAAATAGGTCTCTAGAATGAAAAATGTTGCTGCTGTTTGAATGGAAAGCCTTTAATAAGTTAATAGGTGAACTCCTGTATTTGGGTGCTGAACCACCTTGAGCTGGCAAATGTGCAACAGTCAACAACACTATATTCTCACAGTCAGAATTACCACACGCTGCCTTTTAAGGCAATTTTCAAACTACTCCTATGTGCCCAATGCAAGGACAAATTTCCAAAGTTCTACAACTGTCTCAATATGTTTGTACTTTCACACACTTTCTAGTGATGACCAGTATTCATGGCAGTACTTGTTGAGCACTTTTTGGGGATCAACACTAAAACACAACAGTAAAAATGCCAACATGGCTTCTAATTATTGCTCAAAGCTTTTCTTATTCTGGCTGGGGTCTTAATCTATTTTTGTTTGACTCATGTACCAGCAGCCTGTGAAATGATGGTGTTTGATTCATATGTAGAAGGACAGCTGAGAGAAATAACTAGTCAGCGACTAGTAAAACATTATAGTTGGACCAGAGAGGTATTGGTAAAGACAATGAAAATAGCTGGACAAGAAAACCAAGCCTGCAGCTCATGAATGGGGAGGGATTCTGAAACTAAAGGAATTCTAAAATAAGGAGGTAGAAAAGTAAAATGGTTGGGAAACATGCACAAGAAGACTGCAGTATTACTTTATTGCCTTAGTCTGTATACAGGATGCATAATGCTGTGGTAAATATTCAGGTGTGAAACAAAAGTGTGAATTATTTGTATGATTCCCTCCACTGATTGTTTCCCTAGCTGGAAATTGCACAGCACCTGAAGCAGGAAGCTACATGAAAAGACATACTATTCACAAAGACAAAGGAACTGAATGTTGTCCTGAAAAATGTGCATGACAGAAATTGCACTATTTTTTCATACAATGAAATACATAGTAAATCACACACACACACACACACACACACATTTTTCCTCAGTTCATCACTAGTTTGATATTTCCCTGTCCTTGAATGGTCAACTAAGTGGTCAGCACATCTGCAAATCACAACTGACTGAAACAAATACCTGTGCTGCAAAACACTAACATATCCTAAAAAGTTCAGAGATACCAATGAGGACTTTCAAAACTAGTTGATGCTGTTTCCTGTACCTCTGTGTGTCCCTGACCCCTATGCATAAGAACAATTTTAAGGTGAAAACATATTGTGAAGATAAATGAATGTTCTTGAAGCACTCCCATACTACAGATGCAAGCACACCCCAAAATTCTTATAAACCAAGAATTTCACAGTAGAATTTGAATTGTGTGCAGGTGAGGTTTTGGCATACATTCAATAATGAGAAAAAATACAATGCTTCCTAAATGTGTCTAAAAAACATGATTTGTAAGTCAAGGTGTTCTGAAATAAACAGTAAGTTATCATGTGGTTAAGGACCATTCACACACAAGGAAACCAAATGAAGATTAAAATCCTAATTTCATCATATCACTGTGGACTCCTTGACCAGTTCAGAAAACTGAAAGTACAAAGGAAGCAGTATTAATGATAGCCTTGTAACACAACCTCTTGCACACTGTTGCATATTAGACCTCTGTGACTAAGCATTGTACAGACCATGACAAACATGATGAACTTCCTATTTTACATACCTCTCTCCAAATAGCCTGCAAATCTAAATAGTTGCATGCACATTGCTGGTTCTGGAAGTAACAGTACAGTATGCATAGTCTCTTCCCTGATGTACATGTCAATGACATAAATATTTTCTTTTTAAATTAAGATTTCTCTTAAGTTCACAGAGAAGGCTTGTGGTGGATTTAAGAGCACTGAGAACATACATAACCCTAATGTTATATTACTTAGAAGACTGCTCTAGATCGTCAGTTAGCTGTTGGGCAGTTAGATGTCCATAAAACTGGATCTGAAATCTGATAATTGCTATGAGGTTTCCCTTATTAAAATTACAGTATGTTTACAAAATGGATAAGGTAAATATCTTTCCACATTGTTCTGGGCTATTGTAGAAATTTGTGACAGTTACAGTTTCCTGGTTACCCACTTTCCCATGGCTTTTAATGAATTCCCTTATCAAAGCTGAAAGTATTTGCACATCTTGCAGAATTCTTCAACACCAAATTTATCCCAGAGGTATTTCTAAATTAATTTTAATAGATTTTTTGTGCTGGAGAAATCATTCTACATTTCAGCCCTCACCATCATATGACAATGCTGCATACAGACATTTTTAATATTCTCTCCAGGTATACCCCTGTGGCTACTGCTAAGACTCCTTGCTCTACAACTGTTCCTGCTGGGGGAAAGGTGTTGCTATAGCTGCAGGCTAATAGAAACTGCCACGGCTGATTTGATGCCATTTAGTCCATATCTGTGCAGAGTCAAGAAAAAATGTCTCTTTGTCTCTCCTTTGCATCTTTGGAGCTAATTACTTTTGCTCAATACCAAAATATTTAAATGTTTTTGCCTGAGGAGTAGAAACATGAAAATTCACTGCTTATATTCAGATGTTCACAACTAAACATTATGTTAATGGTGACAGTTGGACATACTCGAGGAAAAGCACAACAATATACAGAATTTCAAACTACCTCTTTAACCCCTGAAATATGAGTGAAATAAAATTGGAAATACTTTGTTTGAAATGCAGTTTTTAAAGCTAAGAGAGAAAAAAGGTCAAACTAGTGCACTTCACCTTCAATACAGTGAATTATTTCTTATTCAACTTAATAATTCTGAAATCTATAATAATTTTACCATTGACTGATGAAACAGAATAAGATTGTCCAGTAGTAAGGCATGTCACAATCAAGGGCTAAGCCTTGCTTGTTATATTGTGTTATGTATTTTGTTCTGCTTTTGATCATTGCCTAAACTCCACCCCTTGTTCTGAAACAGAAATAGTACTATACAGTATCATTTTGTGTCAATGCCCAGAGAAGTTATGGATGCCCCATCCCTGGAAGTGTTCAAGGCCAGCTTGGATGGGGTCCTGAGCAACCTGGTCTAGTGGAAAGTGTCCCTAACATAGTGGGGGGGACTTTAAGGTCCCTTCCAGTCCAAATAATTTGATGATTCTCTGAATTACTCAATGCAAATTACAGATATTTTCAGTGTCTGACTGTTGTACAGATTACTCTTAGGCACTTTCTTAAAAATTTTCATTTTTCAGGCACAGTAATGTTTTCTGCACTTTTACCCTTCTCTTTCCTTCTGTTAAGAAAGCTCTTCTTACCTCAGGATAACTAGTATAAGCTATCATGAACTGTAATTTAGTCAAGAAGTATTTCAGTTTACTGGGAGGCAAGATCACTGAGGTCAACTCTGTACTACCACCTGGGGTTCAGCTCAGAAAGTTCACCTTAAGAGCTACATGCCTTTTCTTCTGTGTGGGGATGTTGCAGACAGTTTGTGGGTTTTATTTTCCATGTATCTTGCTTCTTTGTGTTACACTACTATGATCTGTCAATGTACCTGATTTATGTTTATATTGAAATTATAGTATTTTAGAAATGAAATCCTGAAAAGTTATAAAACTGTGACTCAGGCCACCTGCAGCTTGATGTAAAGGCTCACTGCCCCTAGCACTGTGGTTGATAGCATTAGTGATCTATGACAATGGAGCAAAGTAATTTTTGTACATAACTCTATATAATTTTGTGTTCATGTTTAATTTTTGTTATGTAAGTTCCAAAGACCATCTTCAGTTTAAAGACCTTGCAAAAACATGTCAGCACATTCACCTAATGAATCATCCTAGGTCAAGAAGAATTTAAAATTAATTTGATATTGAAGATTTGGTTAAACTTCATTCCTCTCCTGCCTTTCATATATGATATGTATAGCCAGAATTCTACCAGCACTTCCATTTTATAACACTGACCATTTAGTACATTAAAGTAATTGTGTTTCTCTGGCACAGCCAGGTTAAACACAATTTTCACATGTAAGAAATTTCAGTTATGATGATCATATCTGAATTAGATATGGACTCTGTGATCTCTAAACAGTTATTTCTGCATGCATGAAGAAATATTTTTCAATACTGTAAGCTGTTTATTAGTCATGATGTAGCAATCTGTTTCCTAGTGTTAGTGCTAGCTCAATAAACAGGCAGTTTCAAAATCTTTGCGGCATGCTTCAATTGTCACTCCAGCTCCAGAACTAGCTTGCACAGAAGTGGTTTAGGATTTTAAATAGTATTATTTGAAGTCTAGGATTATAGACTGTGAATTTAATTCCCAAATTCAAAAGAATCACATTCTTTTAAATACTCAGAACTAACCAAAGGTTTTATGCATAGATTTCTTGTTGGATTTCTAATCTTATCACGAAAAGTGAAAATGTGACCTTTAAACTACTCAGTTGATCCACCACATGGTATTTATGTAAAAGAGAGAAGAAAATAAAATGTTTGTTCTCAAGCTATTTCTGTACCAAGGCTGTATCAAATGACATTGAATTGAAAAAAAAAACTTAGAAAAATATACCGAAGCTGAACAGCTGGTCACAGGTGTGAAAGCATGAAGGAGACTGCATGTCTTCTGTAAGTAGCTGGATTTGCAACACAGCAGTACAAAAATATTTCTTGACTGCCATTAGGTCCCTTCTTGTTATTCACTGTTGTATGACACTTTTTAGTACTTAAAGAATTAAATCTTTACTTAAATATTGCTAGTGGAATTATGAACTAAATCAAAATATTCCCTAAAAGAGATTCAATTCCAGAGATGCTAGACTCTCAATGAAAGAAATGAAGGAGAAAACAACATACAAAAAATTTCAGTTATTAAAACGTTGCAAAGGGTCTCCTTGTGAAACTACAATCAATATTCTTCCTAAGTACAAGTGTGAGACTCAAAAGTTTTCTGAACTCAAAACATCTTCCACAGAGGTTCTAAGCAAAAGTACTAACAATATCACAGCAAGATGAAGCCCAGAGGATTTTTATTACATCTAGACTGACCCTCTCTTGTGTTCATTTGTGGTGTTTGACTCTTATCGCTCCACCATAGACCTCTATGACGGGCATGACTCTGCCTTCTTGGTTACCTACTGGTAGGTACAGAAATCTATTGTTATAGCCTCCAAAGTCTTCTTCTTCAAGCTAAACAAGCCCAAATTCCTCAGTCTCTGACATCATATAATCCCTGATCAACTTGGGGGCCCTGTTAAATTCACTCTAAGGTAATCCATGTCTTTCCTCTACTGGAGGACCCCAAACTGGATGCAGGATGCTAAACCAACTGCATGTAGGATAGATACTAAGTGTCTCACAGAACTGACAAGTGTGTAGGTTGGTACACACCTGGTTGATCTCATCAGCCTGCTCTGATGTCAGAGTACACTCCTACCTCTGGCCTGGCTTCCCAGCTGGCAGCAATCTCCAGGTCTTTCTGAGCAGAGCTATTCTCCCCTGCCAGTCAGGCTCCAACTCCTGTTGTTTCAAGGGAACATAGGAAAAACTTTGCTTTTGTCTTGGCTGAATTTCAGAAGGTTGATGGTGACCCACTCCTACAGAACATCTAGGTCATGCTGAATGGCATCCCATCCTCAAGAGTATCTACTGGTAACCAGTGCCCTAATTTGGTGTCATATGCAAACTATTAAATTCTATAAAATCATATTAAGTTAATTATAATCCAGATTATTTTTTTTCTGTAAACTATTAAAACCACCCTTGAATAAGTAGTGACTGCAAGGTCATGAAGTCTTGTGGTTAAAAAAAGGAACACTAACTAAAGGATAAGAAACATTTTGTAAAATATCACCATAACTTAATATCAGCATTTGCTTCAATCACAGTTCAGCTAAAACCTTGACTCTTCTGCACCTACGTCTTCTACCAAAAAGACAGAGCAGAACACAAACCATGCCATTTAAATGACACTTAACTATTACACAGATTGGCCTGACATCCTCACACCTTACACTAATTCACCTGAATACTTCAACGAATAAGGCTAAAAGGATCGGCATTGCTTAATGTCATACTAATATTCAGTCTTCAAAATACATTATCAGAGTAAAAATTCCAGACCAGAATTAAGAAGTCCTCTGACAGTGTCCTCTGACAAAGCTGCAATCAGAACAGCTTTTTCAATTAAATGATTGTAGAAGAAACAACTGAAAGAACAACATACCATCTCATCAGAGAATGAAAGATGTTATTCAGCTTGTCTAAGTTCATCCGTCCTTAGTACTTCTATCCCCCATGGAAAGCATCTCATTTTTCTCATACAGCCCCTGTGTTTTTTGCCCGAGCAACTATGCCTGACAGCCTGTTTCACACATTTATTATTTTCCACATGAAAAAACCTACTTCTGACATCTATGTTGAATGTGATTATTTTTCTTAAATCATAATTTTTTTTCTTTTTTATTTTATTCTGAAAATAAGCCAAATTTTATCGGTTCTTTGCATTTTACCTGCTTTACATTTAAACGTCTCTTAACCATTCTCTTTTCCTCATATGAAGATCCCTAATTTTAGCTTGGCTATATTTAGCTGCATTTTATTGCTGGCTTTAATCATGAAGTCAATATTTTAATATTATATTTTCTTAGTCCTGCAGTATGAGTGTCCTGCAAGACAATTCATATTATTTTTTATCTTAATATTTTCATTTCATATAAGAAAGCCATACAGAGCTGCTGAAACTTTCACTGGATGTGACAAAAATTAACAACTTCACAACTGAATTGAACTCACAAGACCAAGCCTTACAGAGTTCAGGAATTGTTTGGATGATACTCGCAGGCACATGGTGTGACTCTTGGCGATGGTCCTGTGCAGGCCTAAGGGTTGGACTTGGCGATTCTTGTGGATCCCTTCCAACATGGCGTATTCTGACATTCTGTGGTTTAGCTTAGATCTGCCTCAACTTATGTGGAAATGCAAGAAGTCTTTTTCTGATTTATATGCTTGCATCCTTTTCATACATTTAGCACATTAAAAATTATTTCAGAAATAAATTATACCGATGTCATAAATCTCTTTCTTTTTTGCTTCAATTCTGTAGCTGTTGTCCTAATACATCTCCTTTGTCCAGGACATCTTTCAGCTTTTTAAAATTCTGTCTTGGATGATCACTGGAGATGTCTACCTATTTCAGGTGAGAGTTTTCTAATGCATGAATATGTCTTTCCAAATGGCTAATTGGCAGATAAAATATTTTACTGTAAACTGGAAAGTTCTGTAAACCTTTTTCTCATTATAAGAAAGATCAAAAAAGTGAACAAAGCTCCTCTGAGACCTGATTTCCTGTTTGTACTGCTTTCAGGGTAGAACCCTATGTACAATGAGAGCACAAGCATAATTTTACCACTGTTAAAATATATCTGTGAATTTTTTAGATGCAGTTAATAAACATTCCCAGACAACTAAACATATTGATCACTGCCTACTAAAACTGTGTTTCTTTATAGTTGTAAACCAAAGTATTCATGCTTTGATTTCTTTTACATTTCATTCTGATGCTTACAGTATTATATATTCTGTGATGTCTGTTTTACAAATTTTCTGACAGCTGACACTTGACAAATTTGCTTTATCCTAACAGTTTAATTTCTATTTGCCTTCTGCTGTATTATATGTGTGAAGTAAGTATTCAAAGGTGATCTAGTAATTTTAAACTGCAAATGGAGCACTTGAAATACACTTTATCATCTCATCTTTGATTAAAGGCCAGTGGAACCTCCGGAGTCACTAGACTAATCAAAAAGTTGATTAGTCAACTCTTGAGCTGTTGGCACTTATTTATACCAGCGAAATTAGTTACAGTGCCTTTAGTCCACCGGGTTAAATTCCAGATTCTAGAACAAGGGGCAGATGTTCAGTCTTTCCAGCTTTAAAATTTTTCTCAAGCCTCAGAAGAAGCACTTTTAAGTGTTAACTTGGGAAAACATTAGAAAATCTTTTGAAGCAGAGAAAATGTTCTTCTATCTATTTTTGTAAGGACTGCCTCTGGTCGAAAAAGAACTTCAAATTTACTCCATGGACTTACAGGGAAAAGAATAAAACTTAAAAAAAAAAAAAAAAGAAATTCCTCCACTGTTTATTGTTTTTTATCCCTACTTCAATGATTCCCATGGTTACTCATATACATGCTTTAATATTTCAGAAACATTTTCAAGGGCAACTATCCAATGTTAAAAGATTCTGCACTGCAGCCACTTTTCTGACAAGTTGACTAGTTAGGTTAAGGGTCCTTTTATTTACATTTGCTCTTGAGTTTTAATACCTCAGATATTCTGTTTCCACAGCTGGAGTCACTAAATCTAATGTATGTGACATTCCAGCAATCTTTTAATTCAAATACTCATCTAATACACAAAAGTTCCATGTGCAAAGCAGGTTTTTATAATATAAACAGAATAATAAAAACATAATAACTACAAAATACAATTCAAATCTTAACTATAAAATCTAAGTCAGAAGAAAGTTTCAATCCACTGCAATGAACCTAATTTAACTTCCTCACATTTTCCTTATTCACTTATTTCCTCATTTATTTAAATTGCAGGAATTATAATGTGCTTTTGAGGGATAAGGGAAAGATATTTACAATGAAGGAAAAAAACCACAAAATTCAAGAAAGCATAAGTAGTTTCTGTCCAGTATCACTAGCTGAATGCAATCCTCAAAGTTCAGTCATCCCTAAATTTAAAATACTCATGTTCTTCCAAGATCATCAACTCTGAGATATCTATTAAAGGTTAAATCTTTCACACTATGAAACATGTTGATAGACGAGGTTGACTGATCCATTAAAAAGTGGACCCAGAATAAAGGAGACCATTCCTCTCTCTCCTTTCTTTCTACCATTAGCCTGAGCAAAGCCTTTCTTTGCACCTGAGGTGGAATTAAAAAAGAAAAAAAAAAAAAAAAAAAAGTATTGTTGATCACTTTAAGAAGCAGGAATAAAACAAATGAATTTGGCACATTCACTTTAGGGGAATGTAATATGCACGTGTAAGAAAAAAAGACAGAATTATCATATTCATTCTGATTGTTTCTATAGTTGAAGGCCCCCTTCCTCCTCAATGCCTCTATGAGTTTGTTCATTATATAAAATTTGGTGAATAAACTCTAATGTCAACAGTATATTTTCAACACTGATTCAACAGTTTGACATGGTCTCTAATCTTTCAATGTCTAATCTTTGTCCTCAAAGTTTTCTAAGCTGTCTCTGTGCCGGTAATTTCTTGCTATTGGACATGATTCAACACAAATTTCTTGATTTAGTAACCTGAAAAAGAGGTTCCAGACAACACATCATTAGCATGAGAAATCACCCAGTCAGCATCATTGTAAAGTTAACCTATTACCTGTGAATGTGGAATGAGTTTCTGGTATAGCAGATGTTCTTTTTTCAATTCCTGCGATGTTCTTTTTTCAATCCCTGCTGTCTCTCAGAGAACCACATCAATTCACCAGATTTTCTGTTAGAGGGACACAGTCTTTCAATAACTCTGATTGCCTGTAAAATAAAGGTCAACCTTATGATTTTCTAGACTGGCAGAAGTTAGCTCTGATTCAGAAGACTTTTTCTCATTTTGTTGGGGAGTCTTTGTTTCATTATTTCCTTGTCTTCATTTTCTAGATTCTTGAGTATATAAAAAATCCAAAGTCCTTTCCCTGAAAAAAAAAAAATTAGAGCCATATAACAATGTGGGTTTTCTTTGAGTCTTTCAGTTGTCTTTCTGAGCTTTTAGGAACAAGCCTTTATCAAACACAACATTTTATTTATTTTTTCAATCCTGGAAAGAAGAAAAAAATACAATACATAATTCACTTGTCCCTGGAGTCACAAGTAGCATTTTGACCTCTTAGCAGGTTCTCCTAAATCAAAATATATCTTACAGAAGCCCTTGCATTCTCTTTGGTGCTATGATTACAGTATGATTCTCATGCGATGGCTTTTTCTGTGAGTTAGGACACAGTTCAAGGTTTCACAATGTCTTGGGTGAGAAAGACTGTGGCCTACTGCTGACTTTTGTCACTTTACATACCTGTAAGCAATACAATCCATCTAATATGAAACATGAAGCAGAACTGAGAGCATCAGGCGATACTGCTGCCCTCTAAGTTTGGTAAGTCTCTTACAAAATGTGAAAGCTCAAATCATGCTCTGAAACTACATAAATTATGGATCTCTCCCATTAAGTCATGTCAACATCTGGCTTGTATCCTGTCTTAAAGTTATCTTGTTTCCTGATACATGGTACTGTAACACAGACCATTATTTTTTTCCATACTTGGTTACTGGATTTTATATTTCTACAATATAGTATAGATAAATCTGTAGACAAGTAGGCTTATGCTGTAGAAGACATCTTTCCAGAAAGAAAAAAAAACACAAAACCAAAACAAACAAGATTGATGCGTTCCAGGGGGAAAAAAAAAGAAAAAAAGGCAATGCAGAAGTGAACTACTGAAAAGTCTTGAAACCACATAACAACAAAGGCCCAAAATAATAAAGCACATTTACACAACTAATTTCATCTTCAGTTTAAGCAATGGCCTTATTGATCCTGTGTTTCTGATGCATATTGAAGCCAACCTTAACTGCATTCCCTAATCCCAGGTTGGCTTCTTCATCCTTACTTTTAATTTTCTTTTCCTGCTTCTCTTCTGTTTTCTATTGATCAGATTCTTTATATTGCTCACACATACTTCTTCACAGATTCATTTGAAAAGCTTTTGCCTGCCTTCAGATGTGTAACATTTTCATCTCTGTGCCTTTATGTAGATGAAAATATAATTTCTTAAAAATCTAATGAAACAAAGAACTGCATATCTGATACAAGCATTGTGCATTTCATGAACATTCAGTAAACTTGAAGCTATTATTGTTGTCGGAACAGTTAGGGGGCAAATATAAATTCATAAGAGCATATAAATCTCCCTTTATTTAAAAAATGCATCCCTTTCAGCATTGCCCTGTGAATGACTTAATTGAAACACTTGGTGGAAACTAGGTCATTTAAACATAGAATTGCTGTTAGACTCCATACTAAATTAAAAAGTTGACAGTTAGGGAAACTATCCATGCAGATTTTCCTCACTGACACTGTAAGTTCTTTTAAACAATACTTTATGTGTCTGAAAATCTAATCTTCTGTCATAGTGCATTTATCCAAGGTCATGTTGCAAATGAATTGCCATTTATAGTCTGCTGTGGTGGGATGATCCCAGCTGAGTGCCAGGTGACCACCAAGGCTGCTCTATCAATGCCCTCTTCAGCTGAACAGGGGAGAGAAAATATAACAAAAGGCTCCTGGGTTGATATAATGACAGGGAAAGATCACCCACTGATTACTGTCATGGTCAAAACTGACTAAACTTTGGGAAAATTAATTTAGTTTCTAATCAGTCATATCAGATTAGGATAATGAGAAATAAAAGCTAACTCTTAAAATTCTGCTTGCCCTTTCCTTTTTCCTGGGTTTAACTTTATTCACGATTTTCTCTACGCTCTCCCACCAGCTGGGCAGGGGGATGAAGTATGGTGGTTGCATTCAGTTCATTCACATGCTGTCTCTGCTGCTCATTTCTCCTCAGGGAGAGAGAGGACTCCTCACACTCTTCCCCTGCTCCAATGTAGAATTCCTTCCAGGGAGACTGTCCTTCATGAACTTCTTCAGCATGAGTCCTTCCCATGGCCTGCAGTTGTTCATGAACTGCTCCAGTGTGGGTCCCACCCAGGGGGTGCAGTCCTTCAGGAACAGGTTGCTCTGGAGTGGCTTCACCCTGGGGTCACAAGTCCTGCCAGCAAATCTGCTCCACCCTGGGCTTCTTTGTCCGTGAGGCCACAGGTCCTGCCAGGAGCTTGCTCCAATAACTGTTTCCCACAGAGTCACAGCCTTCTTCGGGTATCCACCTGCTCCAGCATCCTCAGGGTTCTCAGGGGCTGCAGATGGATCTCTGTTCCACCATGGTCCTCCTAGGGCTACAGGGGCACAGCTGTCTCACCATGGGCTGCACCATGGGCTGCAGGCAAATCTCAGCTCCAGCACCTGGAGCGCCTCCCTCTGCACTGGCTTCAGTGTCTTCGTAACCGTTTCTCTTACATATTCTCATTCCCCATTTCCAAATGCAATTGAACAGAACTTTTATCTCCTTCTTAAATCTGTAATGTCAGAGGTGCTACCACAATCGCTGATAGGCTTGGTCTTGGCCAGCAGCTGGTCCTGGAGCCAGATGGCATTGGCTCTGTCAGACACAGTGGAAGCTTCTGGCAGCATCTCAGAATCCAGCTGTGTAGCCCACCCCACTACCAAAACCTTGACATACAAACCTAATACATCTGTAGATTTATTGTCAGAACTGGTCAAAATTGAAATGGACACTCCTAATAATTTCATATTATTTTGGAAAAAAAGCCAAAAAAAATAAATCAAAAAACTTTTCCTCCTTTTTCTGGTACAGCAGGGCTTGGGAGCTTTGTTCACTCAATGTGAATTTGACTGGCTGACTGACAGATGCGACAAACAGTAGAATCATAAAATACGTGAAAAGCAAAGGCAGGAAATTTCAACTGACATGACAGTCAAACAACTGGGCTAAATTTCAATTTAATAATCTCATTGTAAAATAGCCTTGCCACCCTACTTTTCTTTAGATAAAATGGTACTTTTTTCATTAGTAGCAAGATTCTTATGAAATACTATGGCAGTTTACTTAACTGGAGCTAAATACACTTGCAGAAAACAAACAAACAAACAAAACCCCCCAAACCAGCCTGAGATTATGGAGAAAATGCAGGAGCATGTCAGTTCCTCAGCAAACAAGAAAATTTTGGTTTTCAAAAAAGGTAGAATTTATTCACTAGAAGATCTTTTTCTTCTATTTTTATGGACTGTACTGCAGAATATGAATGCACACATCTGTTAGCAATGATGAGGTCTACAGAAATGCATGATAGACAAGAGTACAGTGCTACCAGTTGAGAACATAAGCATCATTTTAGTTTCCCATATATAGATCCCTGTCTTTACCCTTCAGCAATGAGACTCTCAACGTTTTCATCACGTACTTGAAATAGCAGATGATATTCAAAACTACTAAGACTACTTCCCTTTAGGTCACTGAATCTCTGCCCCAGACATAGACATATGCTGACATAGAAACACTCAGACGCATAAGCTAGAATCCTTATAGAATGGTACACTTGGAGAACCCTTTCATTTTTTAATTATTTGTCATTATCATCAGGTAACACAGTTGCACATCACAGGGTGAAGACCCACATCTGTGTGACCTGTGCTACATTTGCCCAGTTCTACTCACTAAACTAATCCAGTACAAACTGAAAAAACAATCAAGTAATAGATTAATTTTGCCATGTGACTTTTGCTAACTACTCAATTCTCTGACACATTTAGGGTGAAAGACCAGAAAACCATTAGGAAAATCATTCACTGACTGCCAGTATGAAGAACATCAATAAGATTAGCCCGGTGTCACACAAGCAGCCAAAATATTGCTAACTCCTGTTGTCTACTTAAGAAAGCAATGGAGAGTTAAAATAACCTCCCTCTCATCATGTCCAAGATTCTGCAGAAAGGTGAGCCAGAGGTGCAAACACTATGTATGGGAAGCCAGGCTGCCAGCCAGGACTTAGGCACACTGAGCAGCTGCAATGTATGTCCAGTTTCCTGAGCCCATGGTGCTGGTCAGCATCGGACCAGAGGGGCTAGAGTGCTGGTCTGGATAAGACTACTGTGCAAGTGCCATAGGAGTGTTAGAAAAAGAAATAGCAATCCACCACTAAATCCATCTTCTATAGTTAACAAATTTCAAATTACATACCATGTTCTTGCCTCTGCCCTACCTAGATGTTCTCCTGTGACACACAATTATTCTTATTTTCTTTGAGCTTTTAGATCTGGAAAATGACAAGCCAATAAAAGAGAAAGGAAACAAATCATGGTGAGAGAGTAAAAGAGGTTGAGCTTTTCACTAATGAGATAGGAAGTAGGAACAGCAAAGAAGAGGTAAAACTTTTGAGTCCAGAAGCTTCAGGAATTACCACTTAGCTGAGCACAGAAGGAAGTTAAATATTCACCTCAGAGTCTTACATCATCCCTGTTGCTAACTCACAGCTAATTATTGTTTAAACATGCAATGAGTTTATTTTATCATCTTAGCAAATTAGTTTTAACAAGTTGGTGAAGCTGAAAGTTAAATTATGAGCCACACATTTAAACAGTTTGACAAAAGTCAATACAAATTTAAATAATCCAGTTGTCAAATTCAGAGAAGTCAACTCTTTAAAATCAAAAAGTATCCTTAGGCTGAGTTTAGCAAGAGTACCTTCTTTCTCTAATTAACTGCACTTTAAAATTATGAACTCCTTTTTAGGAAGTCATAGCCAGCTGAACATGACCATGTGATTAAAGAACACATAGAGAAGATACCACATAAGGAGGCTGTGTGGTAATTATTCCAGATGATTAATTTGGACAAAAAAGAATCAAATATTTTAACAATCTTTTTAAATTCTCCTTATTCTATCCACTATTAGATACTTTAAACCAGAAGACAATTGGCAGAATGCACAATGTTCTGTGTCTTCCTTTTCATAGAAGTTGAGCATGTCACAATTCTAAGGTCACTTTTCATTTGAGCACCTAAAAGCACATAATTCTGGTTTACAAATTATCTTCTGTACTAGAGTACAGTTCTTTGGTCGAGGTTATAGGGTAAAAGTATATCTTAAAATGAGGAAAATATTTTCTATTGTTCTTTATTTGAGGGTTGATTTATGAACTATGAAGTTGATTCATACACAGGCAAGGAATCAGTTTTTGAAGACTGTAGCTGTTTCTGAGGTATTCTTTCTATTTTCTATCTATTATTTACTGTCCATTCTCTCCCCACCCTAGTAATCCTAATCATTACTAATCGTAATGTGAAAAATTGCAAATTTCAAACATTGACCTACTTTTGATGAAAATTAATCCAACATGGGTACCATTTATCTTTAATAGCCATACAGCTGAAGGATAAGCTGAAAACTGAATCCTATTCGTTGAACACTGCAGAAAAATCACACCCCTTAAAGATATATGCTTAAAATAATATACACTGATTTTATATTTTAAATGACCTTTTCATACTTTTATTAGTATCTGGCTTCTCAAACTCTCTGAAATATTTTCTGGGTTTGGTGTATTTTCAAAAGTCAAATTAACTTTTATCCTTCATTCTTTATTATAGTTTATGTATTATTATGCAACAGCGTTTGAACAATTTTTTGCTACATCCTTATAGCTAATAGTTTTTTACTATGGTCTATAATACTAATATTTGTTAACTCTTTTTCCTAAATTTTATCGTATTTATATATTTCAAAGTATATTAGTATTCATGCTATAAAATACTTACTAAATCTAAATTATGTTTATGTATATTACATACACTATATTGTAAACATACACATATATATGACAAACTTTTAAAAATTAATTATAATTTATTCTAAATCATTTCATGGCATGTCTGTAAACAGCTTTTGTAGCTTTTACAAATATTTTCTCCTTGTTCCTTAAATGTCTTTGGTCCTTAATTCTAACTAGTTTTTTCATGCAGTTTTTTCTTTGTATGCAGTCTGAGGTTTTTTTAATGTCACTTTTAACTCTAAAAAAATATTTGCTTCAAACACATTTTCTTTATTGAAAGAGTATACCATGTAGCTACAGTTTAAAGTTACTCCTTGTGTATTAATGAAAACTTCAATTTTAATGAAGGTAAATCTATATCACTGATGAAAATATGTCTTACATTTTGCACCAGATTTTGGTCTTTTTACCTGACTTTCTATACTCTCCTTCTACTTGTTTTTTCATAATGTTGAACATTTTAGCAATAATTGTCAGTACTGAAATTCCAGCAAAAAAATTGGGAGTTTTGCATTTGATGGATCAGGTCAAAAGTAGTTTTTGTTCTCATTCATTACACAGGTGAATGTGAAGAGAGCATTAAATCAAATGGGCTCAACCACTGAAAAGCCAAAGTTATTAAAATGCTTACAGAAATAAAACAGTTGCAATATGTCAAATTGTAGTTGTTATGGTTACTAGTTATTCTTTTGAAGTGCTCTATTATTAAAGCTAAAACAAAAATAAAGATTAATTCAGAATAAAGCCCTTATGCTTTAAACTGTCACTGAATGATCTCGGTACCTATTAACTTCAATGAACAATAAATCTATATGACACACAGAATGAGGTCCTAAACAATTTACATGATAGTTGTGCTTAATTTCTGCATACTCACTAGCTTTCACTTACTTATATAGAGCAGGGTTGATTATTCTAAATAGAAGAATCAGTAAAAATTGACCTTATATTGTAGACACAGTTTCCATAATTATTGTTATTGCCTTTTTGCTGAGGTAGGTAGATGGAACTAAAACTCTGGTTCATTGCAGTAGTTGAAAGAAAATTGTTACTCAATTTATGGAAAAATATCAGATATAGGGTGAAGTAAGAGAACAGTGATAATTAATGATGAAAAAAGTCTCATATGGAGACTAGAACCTTCTCTTTTTTAATCTTAGAAAGGAGAAGAACAGAGGACACACAGCAAAATAAACACAATACAGAAACAGTAACATGGAGAACATTCTAGTCATATCTTCTAAAAGAAAGAAAAAAGAAACAGCACAGGAAAATTAAAGCAATTAAAACACTGTACTTGAGAGACGAACATAAAAAAAATCAGAAATGGACTGGACATGCACCTTTGAAATAGATATGAATTTAATAGAAAGAAGTGTTGGTGGGGAACATAGTTAAATTATTTAAGTCTTATGCCAAATTTTAGTTCCTGTAGCTCAGGACAGGGTCTTAATAGTTTACCCTAGATATTTACATTACTAAATGCTTCAGATATTCTTGCATGCCACCATCAAACTTTTCACATCAATCAGTATCACAGTTGAAATACTGGACGATAGGGACTAGTTGACTTCTTCACACCAGGGTATTTAAATCAGTTTAGAAAGGTTTTAAAAAAAAGAATTACCAATATTAATTTTTGTCAAATCTTTCCCCCCCACACTGATAATTACATTCATTAAGCAGTTCTTGATCAGAAGTGTATCTGCTAACAGATAATAATAATTTATATCTTATTGGCCATTATGAAGATAATGGCTAGCAAGTAATTAATTAGCAAATTCAGACTTTATAAACCACAGAATCACAGAATAGTTAGGGTTGGAAGGAACCTCTAGAGACCATCTAGTCCAATCCTCCTGCCAAGGCAGGGTCACCTAGACCAGCTTGCCCAGGAAGGACATGGCCCTGGACAACAAGCTCTGGGTGGCCCTGCTCGAGCAGAGAGGACTGGACTAGTTACGCTCCTGAAATTCTTTCCAACATCAATCACTCTGACTTATTCAAGGTTCAGAAAAACTGTGATATCCACAGAAAATGCCTGACTAGAGAATCACAAATAATAGTAATTGCACCAAAGAAGCAATTCAGGGATCTATAATATGAAGAAAAAGTTACGGCAATTATGAAAGCTAAAACACACTATGTCAAAGATGAAAGCTAGTGCAAATAAATATTATAAATTTCTGTAATATAAACTTCTTTGTACCTTTTGTAACAGCTGCCTTATATCATATTTAATATCTAATATAATATGAATTATCTTAGCAAAGAATTTTGCTTTTTATTTTCCACAGCCAATGAGACTGAATACCAAAATCAGTATTTACTCTATGCAGCACAAGTAAAAGAATGTTTGAAAATTTTCATTGATTATTTACTAAGGTAGATTCCCATGCTATAATTCTTTTTCCCAGTCTGAGCAAAAAAAATTAGAAAACCTGCATGTTGACTGAGTCTTCCAGTCTTCAATGGAACACAATATGAACTCTGAAGATTGCACAGCTAGTACATCAGTTGTGCAATTTTACATTTTGATAAAGCACACAAAGTTTTTATTATATACATAGAACAGGGACAAGCAGTTCTTTAGTAAATTATGGTACCCTAATGATAGAAAATTATTACAAGATTATTTTACCTTGTAGAAATCAAACAAGCAGCTCCTGTACAAACTGAAACACAAAAAGGAAGCCTACAGAGGATTGAATAAAGGACAAGTAGCCTGGCAGGAATCATGGAATAATAGAATGGTTTGGGTTGGAAGGGACCTCAAAGATCATCTTGTTCCAACACCAGACTCCATGGAATACAGAGAAATTTTCTTAGCAGCCAGGGATCAGGTTAGGAAAGCTAATGTCCTAATAGATAGAACTAAATTTTATCTTCAATTACTATTGATTTTGTTTGTTGCAAAATGAACTTAACCTTGGCTTTTATTCACAACAATAATAAGTTTTCTGAGATTTTTCTGGTGTATTATGTAGTTATTTCTTTGTGTTTTCATCAAAAACACTTTCTTTTTAACAGCTCTGTAGAGATTTTCATATTTGTGGCTATATGATAGTATAAAAATATAATGATTAACAGCTTTTGGGGATTAATGTGCTTTTTCATTAATGTAATTGCTTTTTGTGAAGAAAGAAAAAGTACAAGGAAAACTTGGGAGCTATTTATAAGTATTCTGATTACATTTTGTTAAAGGATTTCAGAAAAGGCCACCGCTTCCATCAGTTTTGGGGTGTTATTCATACAAGACACTCTTCCTGCCAGCCCCCGGAGTCCAGCCCAGAGATCCAGAGACCTCCATCCTTGGTCAACGGATGCAGCTGTTCCCTTCTCATTTGCAAGTTCAACAGTAGTGACCCCGAGCATGTATCCCAAACCTGCACACACAAACAGAGGACACCAACACAACTGCCACAGCAAAAGTGCTGCCTTCAATATCACCTATGTGCATAACCAGCACAAACAGAAGCCCAGAGAGCCAAATCTCCTTCCCCTCTTCAGCCAGTAGAGACTGAAGCTCAGTATTGACAGCACACACTCAGCACTCACCTGCACTTTAGAGGCTCCCTCAAAACCCATCATGACTCTGCTCTCTGTCCAAAACCCTTGAACAGTTAGGCACTCATGCCCTTGCCACTGGTACCCTCCTCACTGGGTAGTCCACCTTGGGATTGCAAACAAACAGATGCATGCTGTAGCACATTCACCTCATGGGTACCACACACTCTGACTTCCCCACCCAAATACCAGCCTGGGCCCTTTCTCTGCCAGGTAAGCCTGACCAGACTCACAACCTCTTCCTTTCTGGCTGATGACATGACAAGTTCTTGTTTATTATTGATTTTTATTTTTTTTAGTGCCAAATATTTTGTATAATTTCTTACTATTCTAATTTAAATTTAAAAGTACTAAATCTTACTTTATTATCCAAGCTCACTGACACCATAAACAAATCAACGTAAGAACACAGCTGCTCAGTTCTGTGAATCCTACTCTCTCTCACTAAATCTCAGGCTTTTACTTTTAAACCCCCACCCTTCATTACCCTGCAGCATATAGCTCTGAGAATATTCTGGAGTTTGTTTGAAACATGCTGTTTTAATCATAATATTTAAAAACTACCACTAATTACTATTTTGTTCCAGATAATACAGGTTACAGATAGAACACAATGACATCTGGTTATTTAGTACAAGCTTGAGAATGAAAAGGAAAAATGAAATGTTATTGACAAATATGTGCTCGCGATAGGTGAAAAAGTCAATTAAATTTTCTGTTAAATAGTTCCATTTGATTTTTCATCTAGCTTAGTACTGAAGTGGAGGAAAAGTTACTCAGCTACAAGTGTGAGGGCAAAAAGCAAAATACAGTATAAAGCAAATGTTTCTGCACCCTTAAGACAGTGTTCTAATTAGGTAGCTGTTTCTAGGATGGCACACTGTATTATGGCAGTGTTTGAATGGTTCTGATCATCTAGGAAAAGAAACAATGGTGGTGAGGCAAGGATTGATGGATATTTAACAATAACACCTACATTTCAGTCTTCTCCAAACTTTTTTTTAAAGTAGCTAGATCCATAGCAGCAGCTCCACTATTTATGAAGATCTACTCCTGAGCTGAAAGAATGGTGTTTGAGGCACTTTGACAAAACAGGAGTAAAAACATTTTGAAGCAGCAGTAGTTACATTGTTTACAATTCCTATATATAAAGCAATATAATAAAATTGACTGGTGATTCTAGTATCCCTTAATTGTTTCTATATAATAATTCTATTCTATATTTGACAAGCATTTACATTTCTATTTTCATCTTTATATTTTCAAGATCATACACAAAATTTGCCTACATAATACTGAAACTAGAAGCATTAAAGTTGGAGAAAGTAAGCCTGAGGTTAAAACAATTTCTTGACTAGTGAATTAAAAATTTAATCACAATAAAAACTGTTTAAGTTTTTTTTAATAGCTTCTAATGTCATGCATTAAACACCCCTTGAGTCCTATGTCAACTAATGCTAAGTGCATCAGGACAACATTTTGGTTTCCTCAGTCCTGTGTGGGGTGATAGCCCCAACAAGCTCTGGATGGATTAAGGGAAACACCTCAGCCCCTGGAGGGGTGCTGCCCAAAACCATTGTCAGAGGACAAAGGGGCTCCAGTAGCTTCCTTAAAGTGATCAAGCCAGATTGATAATATTAAGGGAGAATGGAGTGTTATGGAGATAGCATGGCCTTTCTTCACTGTATCTTAGGGAAGCACAGGAAGCCAGCCCTTAAGCCTATGTCACCTGTCTATCACTCCAAGAACTATTACTGCCTATAGCCCCTCAAACTACCAGAAAAAAAAAGGTATAAAAGGAAATTGGTCATGAGGAAAATGGAGGGAAAAAGTACTACCATCTCTGAAGAGGGTAACCATCGAGCTGCCCTGTTTCCTCCCACGCCTTTGGACAATGAAGGGGTGAGCAGTCTTTTACTGTTTTCTCTTTCCTTCTATACTTTATACTTTTCATTATATCCTTATACTTTATGCTATGCCTATTACTTAATGGCTTATAGCTACCTTTATTTATTGATTTTATCTGGCTAACATCTTTATTTCATAAACACTATACCTTGGTTTACATCTCGTAACCCAGAGGGACTTTATATGGGTTGTTGTGTTCCTTTAAGGTGTGTAATTCCTTTTGACATGTTTGTTAGTGGGAAGCAGCTATCTTTGTGTCACAGAGAGTGTTGCATGCAATTCTCCATGCTATGGGTTACCCGATGGGCTTAGATTGTTCTTTTAGGTTGTTGTGCTTCTGGTTAGTTTTCTGTTGTTAGTTAAGTATTGGTGAGAGGAGGATGTTGTTTGATGTATTGAGGGTTAGATTGATGTGCTGTCTGTAGAGTATGTTTTGTGCTTGTTTATTTGCGGTCTTTTGTATTATCAATTAAACATAATCATGCAGCTAAGATTATCACAGACAATGTGAAACTCACAATAATTGTCACACCCTTGTATCAATAAAAATCTTTTCAGGAATGGCTAGAGTTTATTCCAGTTTGTTTCTGGTGCTGGCAGTAGTATAACTGTTAAGAGAACCTGATAGAAAAGGGTCTCTCTTGCTATTGCATGTAGTTCTCATTGGAGTATTAAAGTTACTGTTCAACCAGTGAATCTGGCTCAGCGAAGGGTCCCTGTTAGGTGGGACACAGACAGACTGTGTTGGGCATTAAGAGACTTTGATATTCTGAGGACGCTTATAGCTAATAAAAATATATTAATACAAGTGGGGGCAGGAAAAGAAATCTCTGCATTTCTGCCTTCCTTTCCCCTTTTCACATGATAGTCCTGACTTCCCACAATCTTTGCACCAAATACTGCAGCTACAAGCATTGCATTTGCATACTACAGACTTCTCTTTTGAAGACACTCTCTTATGTGAATCCCTTTACAAGCTCTCATCTATTTTGCTCACAGATGTTATAATATTTAGACAGGCATAAGATTTATTACAGAAAGCATCCTTTAAGATATACTTATGGGTATGTGAAAGATTACCAAGGGATTTTGAAAACTCTTCCCATTCAGTTTCATAATAATTTGAAACTCAAGAGACCTCTCTTCTCTTTTCCCATGTCTGGTTATCACTGTTTAAAGAAACAAATAGAAAACACCTTCATATGTAAAAATGACATCCTGAAATTTTATATGGAGAACACAGAAAGCCAACTTCCCTAAGCTTTCAAGAGGTGTTACATTCTTTCTTGATATTCTACAGCATCCAAAGTATTTGCTTTTTCATTTCTATCACAGAAACAAAATCAAATGAACCAAAAGAAACTGCCAAGTTTTAAGTTGAGCAAAGCGTGGCCTGTAAAAAGACTAGCACTGCTCATGTTCACTGCCATCTTAAAAAAAAATACATGTAATCACTCTGTAGCCTACTATTGCAATTACAGTCTGAAATGGAAAAAATAAAGTTAGTGCAACAAATATTGAAATATATACAAGGCTACCATCAGTCTTGTATGGCCAGAACCCTAAATTCTGTAACTTTCTAAGCTGTCCTGCTCACCAACACATGGCTTGACTCAGTCTTTAGAACTTGTAAACACTGATAATTTATTTTCCACAAACCTTAAACAAAGGATCAGAGATTTTCTACAAAGCAAATGTAAATATTAAAGAACTTGCAAAAGAGGCTGTTGTTAGCATGTTGTGGTCCAATAGCAAAACTAAAAACACCCTTAAAACCACTGTGAGCATTCCTCAGCCAGTGAACATGTGATGATACTTTATGAGTTAATTAGACCATTGTATTGTGTATACTTTGCATATCTAGGAAGCTAGAATACAAAGAAAACATTCTGCTGTTTACCATGTAGAGCATATTGCAGCCTATTTTAAGAAATCATCATAGCATAGAATTATTTTGTTTCCATTGTAATGTCTTACTTATAAAAAAGCCTCCAGAAATATTATCCCAGAAGGCATATGTTTCATATAAAGTTGACAAATGTGACCAAATTAAAATATCATACTGGCAAATTACAGAGAAAATGAAACTGTTTGCCAACATGCCTGAAGGGAGCAACAGATTTTTTGATTCCTATAAATCAAGGCTGGATTGCTTCCTAGAAGTCATTTTTCTGTAGACTGTTGGGGTCAGTGATGAAATCCTGTGGCCTATGCTATTTCATCAGTAAGATCTACCAGTTTCTAGTTATCTGCAGACCTGTCAGCTACATTTAAATGACTACTTTCTTCATATGATACATCTATAATTGGATGTGGTTGAGGATTGCCTTAGACTATCCAAAGGCAAGACCACATTATATTTAGATGAATACTTCCTTTATATGATCCATCCATAACTGAATGTAGTTGAAAGTTGCTTTAGACTACCCCAAGAGAAAAACTAGGCCATAAAACAAATTTTAAAATGTTTATGGAGATAGGAAAGATGCACAAAATGCATAAAATTACTTTCTACCATTCTGTCAACAGAGCTAAGTGGATACTGGTCCTGTTTCATGGCAGAAGCTACTGCTCTTGAAGGCAAACACCAGAGTTGGCAGGAGTTACTGACAATTTATTATGTTTGTAATAAAATATTGATTGTTGACCTTTGAATTACCTAGAAGAAAAAAATGGCATGTTTATTTTTCATTAAAAAAAGGAGAGGTGCCTATGAAAGCAGAAGATATTGGGTAAAAATGGCAAGAGAATTGGATCCTCCAAAATACCACAGTTTACACTCATAAGTCAAGTAGACCTCCAAAAAATTTTGGAATTATACAAGAATTGCTTTTCTCAATCAGAAAATACACACAAATGCATAAAAATTCTAATTGGTGTCAGACATGACTCTAACACATATTAAGCAATATCTTTTTCAGTTAGCAGCCCAAATAAGTTCATTACCTACCCCTAGAAATGTGTGGAATTCAGTTTACTAGTCTGAAATAAAGACAGATTTATTATTTTATTTCAAAGGAAACAGGCACATTTTATTTCCTGAAGAAAGTTCAGTTGACCATGTGTCTCAGGAAGAAGTTTACAGTTTCATTTCTCAGTCATCAAGTTCTCATCTATATAAATATCCACTGAAATGCAGATCATAAAAATATGTTTTGTTAGTGATAACACTCAACTGTCTCCAAAATACTTTTAGTAATAAAGAAATAACTTGCTGAAAGAATATTTATTTTTCCTTTGCTTTTCAAATATTTTAATTTAACAAGATTTCAATTTTTTTCTGTTTTAATCACATTACAAATCTATCAACTGTAAATAACACATGTAAGAATCTACAAAAATATCTATTAGCATATTAAAGTAAACTCTCTAGGATAGTAATAAATTCATCCTCCTAAAAACCATTTGACAATTTCACCCACAACTTCAACTTTACAAATTCTTTGTTTACAGCCTAGGCCCTGGAATGCTTTATATGATTTTTTCCAAAATACACTGCAACATACCTCCTCCCCAAATAATATTGCTCAGGGATAGTGATTTTGTGTAATATTAGCAAAATGTCCAAAATCTGGGAAAAATGAAAGGTTCATCAGCAATCTGAAAACAAAATTTTCTTTAACAAATTTTGATGTCAGAACTCAGTATGATGCATCATACAGTGATGCTATGTGGTTATAAATGTAAAGATCAGAATTAATTTAGGTTGCTTTAGTTGAAAATGGGCAGCTTGATAAAATATTTTACCTCCTACTGTGCATTATAATATAAAACACTGTTGTAGTAATGACAGAACATTGGTATTTTTATTTTGCAGATATCTAGTCAGTGAAGTATGTGTAATAACAACAGTAACATTTAACATATGCATTCGACCTATGGCATGCATTTGGTGAGGGAAGCTTTGGAGAATTATGTAGCACACAGTATTGACTTTTTAGGTCTCTTTCACTGTCTCCAGTTTCCTACACAAGAATTTAATCTATCCACAGGTTCTAAAAATTTTCATATCTAAATGTTCTACCTCTTGATCTCTATGAATGTGGAAGGAGCATGACCTCAAAGTTATGGAACTAACTCTGTTAATTAGTGAATTTTGTTTTGCACCTAAAGTAGTTTCATCTCAGGTAACTTAATTCATTTTAAAAGCAGATCTGTAGTCTAAGCCAGTCATCCAGCCTTACTCTGTAGTTAATGAACACAACTAAATATCTATAGCAGCCTGTACATACTCACATCTGTAAAAAATGTGTTTCAGATAAAAGGGGGAAAAATCTTCCATTCTGTGTCTTTCTTATCATAGAGGGAGCCCAGATAATTACCTCAACATGCAGGCCTGGTATTTTGGTAGCTGAAGTTAGGTGGAGTGTATTCATGTGTAATTCATTCCTCATGTGGAAGATCCAAATACTGTCACACAAGATGTTAACTACACAAAAAATGATAGCAAAATTGTGTGTAGGTGCTAAACTATAGAAGTTACAGGTTCATAAACAAAAGGGAGCCGTAGCCAAATCCCTACACACCTAAATTCACTCCTCTTCATGATTCACGCTGTTTATACTATTCACATCTACACACCACATTTGCCATCCTGCATTTCACAGAAGAAGCTGCCTCACTTCTTGCACCAAAAATTTCTGACTTGTAAAGAAAAAAATGTATCTGTTTGTTGTGAAAAAAAGTCACATAATTTCAGAGACAAAATTCAAATGCAGATCTATCACACAGATTTCCAGGGGGATTCCCAAGCCAAAGTGACTCAGACCCACACTGTGTAGAAAACACAAAATGACCAGAAAAGAAAACTAGAGTCTTCCTTCCTGTTCAACACACCTCTAACTGTACATTAACCCAAGTATGGATGACCTGGGGACATTGACAGGAATTTCTACCACTATAGCTTGAATCAAAACTTGTAGGTATCCTCTCTGTAAAATATTTACTTGCATAATAAGTCTTACTATTTTTGATATGACTAATTTCCAAAATCACCAGTGGTTTTTACAGAACAGGTAACATTAAGCTACCTTTATAATTTTCCCATACATTATGAAAGCCTTTCTCTTTTACTTTTCTGCTGTTTTATTTAATTAATGCATTTTTATAAAGACATGGGGCAATTCTTAGAGAGAATTAATATAAATTTGGAACAAAGCAGTAGTCCTAGACGGCGCATATTTGCAGATATGCTCAATATTTATAGATTGTGTGGGTTATGCTTGTAGTTCTAAAATTTCTCTTAATGTTCATTTAATCTAATCCACTCAGATGTCTCAAGAGATAAAGTTCCTCATTTAGTGTCATGTCAAGGCTTAGTCCAGCCTTTGCACTGTCACTTGTTTTGATGTATTGCTTAGATAGAACCTTTGATTCTGGGGGTTGCCAAGTGGAAAAATGTAACTGAAATGATTAATCAAATTATTGGGAGGGAGAGAGTAAGGAAAGAAAAAATGACAAAAGAAAATCATTAATGGCCTTCCCTGAATGTGAGTTAGAGCAAAAACACCAAGGACTTGCTCATTTCTTCAGCTGAATGGCTAATGTCACAACATCATTTCTTGTCAAATATATGCAAAAAAAAAAATATTGGCAATGTACTTTAAATATTTTATTAGACATGATAACTGGTTCATTTATTTGGAAATAATTTAGAAACTTACATATTATCAGAAACAAATGTGATTTTCAGCAGCCCTTTGAAATATGTAGTTCAGAGATAGGGGGTTCTGATTATTTATTTATGCAGAGCCTAACACAACAAATTTATAAGTGTACTTCAAAATTGATGCACATCTTTGTTGTATTCAGATTAACATATCATGCTGAAATAATTTCTAACAAAACAAAACAAACAAACAAAAAAACCCCAACAAAACAAAACAAAAAAAGGCCTCTTCTTATGTTCCATGAAAGGAGAGGGAAGGGCTTATTCTTTGAAAAAAGCATACCACAAAAGTTTGTGTATATGTTAGACATGCTTAGAATATCAAATCAACAGACAGATTTTGTCATTGATTTCAATAATAAGCCTGTTAACATTTTTATACCTTACTTTTCTTTCTGAACTAGTAGTAAAGATTAAGGGGTCTTCAGCTACCGTATTTAAATAGCTGCTTTACAACATGTGGTTCATGAGCATGAATTTGTACAGTACCATGCCACTCCTGTCCCACTATTTCACAATGGGGAACTAATCTGCCAAAAGACAATACATGTTCCTACCATGCAACTGCATGATTTCAGATCAAGCTTGCCACCTTCAGACTGAGTCACTCATACAAGAAGAGTCAGTGTAGGATGTCTTAACCATTATTAAAATCCTCTTGCTTAGGAAGAACTTGCGGAAGTTAAATCTCCATCCGCCCATTGACAGCTCTTTATCCAGCTAACAGAATTAATCTCTTTTGAACAACTATGACAAAAAGCACTGATGGTTTAATTTCTCACAAACTAAAAATCATTAATTGCATTGGTAGAAACATGACATATAGAACATGAGACAGTAAAACTTGAGAAGTACTTGTACTTGTCTAGTCTTTAGGCTACTTCAACCATTAGCTTTTATATATGTGATTAATTTTAACTGACAGAGACAGCTCTCTGTCAGTTGTCAGTGGAAGGACATCATCTACCCTTTCGGTTCTATATATCTTCTGCTGAAAGCTGAGCCAGCTTACCTCCTAATGACCCATCAAATGCTGTAAAAATATCTGTGAAAGAACTGCCTTCTTTGTGGAACTACAAATATCAGCAATACTGAGAACTTCTAAATGTGAAGACATTCAACAATAAGTCAGTGCCCAAGATCTTAGGCTCAATCTTTCAGTTTTTCCCACTAGTACTTTCCAAGGAAACCCATAGTTCATGACAAAACCTGTAACAGTGAGTGCTGCCAGGCCGCTTCTAACAAGGTGCAGAAGGTCCTCCACATACTGAAGGGTCAACTATCTGAAATTCAGGTGTAATATATATATATATATATATATATTCTGACTTTTTTCAAACAAAATGAGCACTGTTCTTTGATCACTGGTGCTCTGGCAGTTTTTGTCTCTCTCTCTCTCTCAAACTGAAAGTGCAACAAAGCAGCTGCTATGCCATTATCCAGTCCCAGTATGCATTCTGTATCATAAAACAGTAAAGTAGAAAAGCCCATATCAACCCCAGGACTCATTGGACATTTGCCATCTGTTTTTTAATCATGTGGGCCACAAACTGACAGTCATATACACAGAAATTAATTTAGCTGTTAGCTGACTTCTGACATATCATCCCTGACATTAAAAAGGGAAGAGCTATGGTCCTCATAACTCATGCTTGCACACACCTCTGAGCCCAAATATTCCCCATGGGGAACTGATGAGTCCAGGCATACCTTCAATTCCTGCTTCCTATTGATCTCCAACTGTCGTAAGGAAATCATATTCTATTATGCAGGGAGGGAATTTCAAACTCTTAAAATCCTGCTCAGATCACATAGGTTCTCAGATCTGATTCTTTTACATTCATGTAGTGCTGCTGCAGCATCTTATGAAGCACTACCAATATCTACTCAAAATATAAGTGCCCCAGAGTCTCCATTGTTATTTGCTTGTCTACAAATCTGTAACTATCTATTGGGCTATTGGTGTTGCCTAAAATCATGAGAAACAAATTTCTCAAGATGATATTATTATAGGTAAAGTAGAGGGCAGTTCTTTAATAAATGTTGTCTGGTGCATGGTGTATATAGGCGCATGTTGTGTGTAGGTGCAGACAGTATATAGATGCATGCCAGCTAGCACCTTTACTGAAAGCTGTTGCGTGAACAGAGTATACAGATGTGTGCTGCACAGGGATGCTTACTAATTTTATAACATTACTTGATTACATAACTAAAGGTTGCATCCAACCCAGGAACCATCCACCCTCCTGCCACCCTCAGAACCTCCCCTATGTCTGCCCCATGGCATGCCCCCCTAGAATTGAGTCGGGGGTCTCATGACCCCTTACTTCTTCACCATCATTATCATCTTCATGGCACATTCACTTCTTGGAGCTTCTCGAAGGTCTCTGGATCTTCTCTCTGGTTTCGACTACAATATTGTTTTAGTTTGAGAACGAAACTAAGAT
>VXBX01005975.1:0-26919 GCA_013400415.1 Scytalopus superciliaris | reverse complement strand
GTTTTTCTTATATTTGTATGTACTTGTATTGCAACTTTCCTTAAATATATGTATATAGGTTTTTTTCCAGCTTCAGGTTTTTTTTTTCCTTCCCTCCTTTCACTGGGACCTCATGGGTCGGGGAGGGGGGCTTGGCATTTTGCCAACATCAAACCCACAACAAAAGACAATGGGGAATGGCATAACTCTTCCATTTCTTCATGCTTTTAACTGGATTCAAAGAACACTCGCCTAGCAGGACAATATAACAGGGGTGATAAGTTATGTTCCTTGACTTATACAGTATGGCATGATTACATTAATAAGGGGAGTATTTCCTACTTTGAGAAAATGGTGGTGTCAATCTGATTTATAATCCATAAAAAAGGAAACTAGAAGCATCTGAAATCATGCAGCAGTGAGACTGAAGGATAAACATATATCGGTTATCTGATTACTGGTGACAGCTCTATGAAAAAAGGAGTTAAAGGAGATTTATTAGATTTATTAGAAGTGTTTCACAGAACCTGAGACCAAAAAGGTATTAACTGAAAATATCCGGCAGTAAAAAAAAGGTGTCAGAGAGCTGACAAGCAGCGGTGAGGAGAGTTCATAAGAAGACTGATATAAAGCAAAATCATTTTAAGACAACCTAGAGTTTGGTCACAAGATGCATGGATCAAAACACCAAAAAGCTTATGGTGACTGACAATATAAAAGACAAAGGGACCAGAATAAAAAAAGTCCTTAATGTAAAACATAGATAAAACATTGCAGACAAAACCAGTAGGGACAGTGCCACACGAAAGTAAATAGAGAAAACTCTGATGTGAAAAGGTATCAGTGCCAGATAGTACTGATAGAAAGTAACACAGACTTCAGTATTGATGGCACATTTGCTGAAGGATTAGGCTTTCCTCTGAAATGTCAAAACACTAATCTGAACCACCATCTTTAAGAAATAGGGTATATTATGATTTTTGAAGTTTAAGAACCAGATGAAACAATATAGGTGTCTCCTGAGAGCTCTAACAAACCAGATCATAACAAACCATTTCTGCTGTTGAGGGGCTGGCCATGACTCATCACAACCCACCCACGTGGGGCTCAGCTGACCAAGCACGGGCAGACCACCCTTTGTCACTGGGGTAAGAAACTGCTCCGGAGTTGGTTAGTGAAGTCATATTCCCCAGGGCTGTACAATGGGAAATCCAGCCTCCTCCTGAACCTAGTCCTTCAAAATTGCTTTGTCTGTTTTGGCCCTAGGATGCATTTTAGATACGATAAAAATTGTTCTTTCATACTCAAAGCAAGACAGTTTGATTGCCAGTGTCAACATGACAAAGTGCTTATGGCTACAGGAGTGGGGGGAGGAAATAAAATGGGGGGCAGGCAAGAACACTGCACTTAACACTGGGCAAGTAAGAACACAGTTTTTCTCACCAGCTGAAGCCCAGACTTATCCCACCATATTTTTTACCTTCTGTATGTTGACTAGACTAGAATTGTTGCTCTGGCAGGAATTACAAATCAAACTCATAATAATCATTCTTACAACATAAGAAGGAAAACTGTCCCTGGAAACAATTCTATACCTTTGATACACATTCAGTGCTTTTAATTAGCATTTGTCTTTTTCAGAAACAGTGAAAAGAAACAACCAATGAGGAAATAAACTAAGATAATTTCTTGTAAGAAAGCCAAAATGCAATGCTTTACACTGACCTGCACACACAAGGTAAGTAGATTTAATTTTTCCTCCCCCTCAAAGAGTTCAGATTCAGCAGGAAAATACCTTTTGACAGCGTATGAATCAGAATTAGGGACAGACATACCTACAACCCCAACGGACTGTAGTGGCTTAGTACAGTTCCCAAGAATCACAGAACCACAAAATATTCTGAGCTGGAAGGGACACACAACAATGCCCAAATGACACTTAAATAAGACTTTTCAAATATAATAATTAGAATTATAAACAAGACAAGAGAACACAGAATGGCCTAGGTTCAACACATATAAATTCACCAAGAGCCAGAATAGAAAGTCAAAAAAGTAACTAATTTCATTTTAGGTAATTATTCCCCTACCTAAGAAGAAATATTTATAATTGGAGACATTATAAGACCTGTAGAGAACGTGTTTGAGGAATTTGCAAACTTAAAAGGGAGTTCACAGCACTGCAATGCCAACTTGAATTTTTTAAATGTTTTGCTTCATGCTGTCATTAATTTCTTATGAACAGAAAATGCTCTAAAACAAACATAGTCATGATACCCTGAAGAAAAATCCAAGTAAGAGTCAATTTGAAATTATGCATTTGATATGTACAGGATGCGCATATCCTTATGGAACACAGCAACAGTTTTCCATCACAGTACAAGGCCCAAAACAAGACTGTCAGTGCAAACCCAGTAAGTTACCTGGAGGAGCCCTTTAAGATACAACACAGCATGCAATACTCTTAAATTGGATTTCTGTTTATGCACAGTAAACTTTCACAGATTTTATTTATAAACTCTTGTTTGGCAATTTCAATTACTTTATTCCCTAGTGCTTCTCCTTTTATGACCATCTCTTTCTTCACAAATTTTGCCGCAAGGCGCACCAGCTGTCTTCAAAGCTGAATGAAATTCCCATCTCTGGCTCAAAGGAGACCTTTTTTTTCTGTTGTTTATTTGCTTAACTAGAAAGAAGCCTGCCATCAAAAAGGAGAAGCGCTGAAAGTTGGGTCTTTTGACACTATGCACATTTTTTCCACACATACCTGTAATACTCTGACTTTGAAATGCAAGAAAAGAGTCTGTCTCCCACAGGTTGAGTGTGGGAGACTTAAATATCATTAGTAAAGTCAAATCTTCTCTTAAATAATAATAAAACAGGACGAGGTAATTATGCAGTTAAGGTCTGTTAAACAAATTGTTTCTCATTAACCATACTGAGGTTCTTGGGGGGGGGGGAAAAATCCAACCAAAACAATGCCCAAAGACCAAACCCAAAACAAAAGCAAAGAACAAAACAAACTAAACAATTTCCCAATACTCTTATATCCTGACCATATTCTTATATCCTGACTGTGACTCACATCAGTAAGGTGTCACAATCTGTTAGCTGAGCCCTGGCAGCCAACTCTGAGCACAGCCCTCATTAGAACCTCATAACATTAAACTCAGGCTCAGCTTCGTGCTACATGTTCCTGCAAATACTGGACTGGCTCCAAAGGACACCATCCTGTTCCCCTCTCCTGCACCACATCAAGCAATCAAACAGCTACACAGGAACCCTCAGTAAAAAGGAAAAGCATTAAAATTGGCATTACTTGTAACTACTTGCCCGCAGTGCTTGCCGGTATTAAATAACTACATTATGTGGTGCTCAAGCTAATCCTAAATCTGTTCCTGAGATCAGGCTGTACTCAAGGCCCATTTGCTGCCCATGGATGCCATCAGTGCACCTTAAAACACCTCCCTGCTGCTGGTACCTCTCCTGGCTGCCCATCTTCCTGCAAATAGGATGTTCTGGTAAATTACTGATACATCTCTACATTCAAATATTTTGGGCAGAATATCAACTGATAAAGTGTTAATTATCTATCATTTTCTCTTCAAGTAATGATTTTTATATGGATAATTTCTTAGAGAAGCCACATATTAACAAAGTTGTGAATGGTAATGTGCGGAAGCAAAAATAATGATCTTGTGAATCAGTGCAACTAAAAAAGCTGGTACCTGGCTCAGTATAATGCAAGAAAATTATATTTAAATTAGAAAATTATAAATGGGTATAGACACCATCATTGATTCAGAAGAGAAAGTGAAATACAGGAAGGGACAGGAGACTGAGAAAATTTGGAAGGAGGAAGTTAATAAAGAGCTGTATTGCAGCCGTTTTTTTAACTTTGAAAGTTTCCAGAACAAGTATTACAGCCAACAGTCTCAAGACAAATCAAAAGCAGCCAAAGCTGCCTGAAATATGATAAGCATCCAGTTATCAACAACAAGACAGTTTCCATAAAATCATCCATCTCTTTCCATCAAATCAGTCCATCTCTGAGCTCACATTCCTCATTTAAGCATGACCACTGAGTTCCCTGCCAATCATCTGTTACATCCGAGCACAGCCTTGGCAGAGCACTCAGCCCAACACACTCTCTGCCTGCTCCTGCCTGCCCGCGTTTTGCGGCAAACTTCCTGCTTGGGGACATGGCCAGCACGGCAGGGGAGGAATCTGCACTGTGAAATGGCTTAGGAAAGTGACCTACCTTTGAGGAACAAAACCTAAAGAGAATCCAACACCAGCTCCTAACGGGGCAAAAAAGGGAAACGGAAATGACTCAGTGCTGATGATGAAGCCAAGGAGGAACTTTGCTATTCAGTCTCACCTTCAGCCAACTCAAACTTTGCAGTTTCTTCTTGATATGTATATATTTTACATCAGGAGGTTATTTTGATTTTTCAACTATGTCAGTGCATCTAATACAAGAACTTCCTTCTCTACAAACCTTGCTGTGCTTATTCCTTGGACTGCCAGAGCTACATGACCACGAGTTTACTGTTCTACATCACCAACTCAAGGTGGAGAATCACAGATTTAAAAAGCTAGAAGCAACCAGTAATTTGGACAATTGGATCTCTGAAGGAGTTTGCTTAGTAAGTGCAAGCTGCTAGTACCTGACTGCTTAACTCTATGTCTAATGTGAGACAACATCATTAATACCAGGCTGCCTGCTCAGCACAAACTAACACATGCCTTCAGTGGTGATTTGAATGAAGAAGACTCAACCTACCCAAGTGCCACCTCCCTTCAGGTACTTGTTTCTGTCTGTCAAACTATCACACATGACCCTCTTGCTTTTTATTAGATAAAATCAGAATGTGTCTTTTGGGGACCAAGGTCTTAATTCTGCTCTCTTTGAAGTCAACTGGAATTTTGTCATTTATCTAAATGATGAAGGATCAGATCCCAAAGTGTTTGTTCAGCAGTTCTGGAAGAACGCCAGTCTTAATAAAACCAATTGAAACACATTTTAAAAATATGGCAAATCAAAATATTTATTTTCAAAATCAGACTCATCCCAGTATTTGGCATATCTTTTCAGCTGAAATGCATCCTGCTGCTCCTTGGCAGAGGCACCATAGCACTGCAACACATTCTACAGATTTCATTATACAATATTCTTGTTACTGCAAGCATTTGAATCAGAAGCTTGTAAAGACTTAGCAGTACTGAAATACTATTCAGAGTTTCTTTCTCATCTTCACCAATGGAATAATCTCTTTGATAAATCTGGCACATCAAGATCTTAATCCTACTGTTTGAAGAAGTTCATGAACTTACCAAGGTTTTCCCTATGAGAAAGAATCCTTTTCAAGATAAGCTATAATATTTATTTTTCAAAAATTAATTCTATTGCATCAATGGAAAACAAGGAGTCAAAAGAAATGCTGCAGGTATTATCACCACTACTTTCTAAAAGTACTAACTAATTACTAGAGTGAAAAATAAGACTTTTTTTCCACTGTGCCTTGTTATCACCACGTTCTTGTATTTTCAGTACATGACAAACTATCACAATTTGCTATTTTCAAAGGGTTTTTTTAAATCACTGATAGAATGAGGGTAGCTGAGAGCTTCCAGGGAAAAGGCAAAAGGCAGCAACAATTTGTCATATCTGCACAATTTGACACATGTGCAGAATGCACAGGTGAAGACATCAACTGAAAGCAGATCCTCTGCACAACCACTCCATAGTTCTTAGAAGTCTTGCATGAACATGTTTTTAAGAGATTAATATATGTCCAGCATTCTTTGTAATATTATTTATTTCGTGCTACAGTACTTACATGCACAAATTCTCCAGAATTTCAATTTCTACAGTTTTTTGAAAGCTCTAAATATTCTATAGATACCCATTTCCACATGTTACCATCTCCATTATAGGTACAGACCCCAGTACATATTCTTAATATTTCATCCATCTTAAAATCTCCTTTCCATTATGAAAAGGGTTTTTATTTGAGAACTAACAAAAATGAATTTTTTTCCTTAAAATGCAACATTTAAAACAAGTTGTCAGAAGTGTAAACTGATTTGGAAAAAAAAAAAAAAACCAAAAAGGTTACCATCTGTAAATTGATGGTTATAAGAAATCAGTTAATAATATTCAAATGCTGCAGGGATGGATTTGTTCATAACGAATTGCTAAGTTAAAATAAAAACTGTGTTTATCCCACCTAAGAATACTTAAGTGTTAACAATCAGTAACATAGCATGAAACACCAAACTCTCTACATAGATATCAATAATATAGACATGCTAAAATCCCAATACAATTTTGAAATATATTTTTGCATCTACTTCTAAAATTGTTACATACACGAATACTTTAAATGATCTTTAAATTTGCATATATATTTTTAAAACCCACATAATACAGGGGTTCTTTTGTGGGGAGCAAAACAACTTCTGGGTTTAATTATTTATGACAATTAAATTACCCAAAGCACATAAGACCTGCGGAGTCCTGGAAACAAGAGTGGGTGATGTTTTCTGGAATAGGGCAATATGTCTTACAACTGTAAAGGAACATACACCACCTCATTTTAACATGAAGTCACACAGTTAATCCACATAGAGCAAGAACTTAGAGCAGGAAACAAGACGGACTTCTTGTCAGTGTAACCAATCAGAGAATGGAGAAGTTAATTTAGTAGCCTGAGGCAAATAGTTAAAAGTAGCTAAAGTCAATTATATGTGTTTCTACAAAACAGTGTATCTATTCCCAGCTCATGAAAGCCCACAGAACACAGGAATAACCGATTTTATTACTGTTTTTAAGATTTATAGATTTCAGCAGTACACAATACTGCAACACATGCTCAAAATTAGTTTAGAAAATTACGAATCTTTCACCATTTTACTTGATTATAAAAAAGTCACAGTACTTAAATGAGTATATGCATATGTAGTGGATTTAGATACACAGACTGAGTATTGAGTGCAAGTCTTCCAAGTAACCTGAAAGCCATTTCCTACTGAGACAAAAAACTTACAGCTTAGGACACATTATCCATTTTTTAACTGTTTTGTGTATGAATTAAAACTGCAGCTTAAACAAGTCATGCATCATTTACACCCAACTGTATTTTTAAAAGCTCAATTCCCGGTTAATCTAGACAAAGTAATCTAGTTTATAAGGTATTTCCAGCAGGCATAGCTAGAACCAATTTGCAATTATTAGTGTTGTGAGACTTTGAAAGGGAAACCCAAAAAGATTCCTAAAGCATCCATAAATTTAACTGATTGTTCTACACAACGTAACTTCATAATAGCAAATGATGTTGCACATTTACATTTGTCCTCAAAGTGGTTCATCATCACATTTTCAACCAGCGTGCCAATTTAGCACCATTAATTCACAGGTGCACATCTTGAAATCTTCTCTAGAAGATTCTGTGAATTAGAACAGTCCAATTGCACAAAATCAAGTCTGGAATGTGTATTATAAATTGTTGAAGCTTTTATTGTAGCTGTAAACACGACTTTATTATCAATTTCTCAACACAGTTTAATATTTGTTTTGAAGTATAGGAGTTCTCTTGAACATAATTTGCATGAAAAACTGGTTAAGGAGATCACAATAAAGTTTGTAAAATTATGCAACTACTGAGTTCACCAAAACTGTTACCATTCAGTCATTATAATTTCCTTGGTTTATCTCAAAAATCACACAAGCTGGGTCAGTTTGCAAACAGATGAAGGAAAGCTTGAACATTATTACACTGTATGGAAGTCAACAGCAAAACTTCCTTTGGCTTCCTTATAGAATTTTCAACTTGTTCAAAACTGGTTTTGTGTGTTTATTACTAAACATGGTTTCAACAGAGTTTGGACATTGTTCAGCACAGTTCTAAGCTACTTGTGTCTACAGACAGAAAGCATTAAAACATGAACAAGCTGTCTCAACCCAACGATAGTGTGGTCCATCACAATCATCTTTAAGGTGAAGTTTTGCAAAATCCATGTTTATGGTACATAGTTATTAACTTGCATAAGAATTGACGACAAGCATGAGCAGAAGGGTTATGGTCAGGTCTGCATCCAGAGATCTAGGCGCTGTGCAGTCCTGCTGTGCCCAAACAAAGCCTTAGTTTGATACACAATACATTCAACTAATGAGCAGAATGCAAGAATTACAAAAATTCCTTGTCTCTTCCTGGCAGCAGCAATCAGTAGAACTGTAAGCATAAATTACTTCTCCAAAAAGGAAGGCAGAGACAGGAACAATATTGTGCAGTTGGACTTACTTATTTATTTTATTTAGAACAGCAATTGTTTTCCAAAACTGCTTATCCTGACAAAACAGAAACAGCAGCTTTGCTACAGGGCAAGACAGAAGATCTTTTAGACCAGAGATAGATCTAATAATTATAAAGCTGAAGTTTAGGAAAGAATTAGCACTTTTTTGGGCTTTTTTTTTTTTTTTTTTTTCATGTGTCAACACAGTCCCAATTTCAGAAGTAGGATTCATGAATAGCTGATGTGGACAATAATACTTGTCTTCTTAATATCATGTCCTATTCCTATATTTAAAACCAGTCAAGTTAGAATGTTTCTGAATGTTCAGTCACCTGCAAAATTAGCTTGTTTCTCCTGTAGAAAAACTATTTACCCTTTGATGCCATCAATTCTATTAAAATCTATGAATTTAAAAGTTTTCAAATTACTTTTAGGAAAATGATACTAAAAATTAATTAATCAATACAATCAGGGGCAATGCTTATTTCTGCTAAGTAAAAACCTTGACTAAACACTTGAGCTCAATGTGACACTTCAGTGTAGTTCAAATGTAACTGATAAAAGCTTTCAGAAGTGCAGGCTTAGCAAAATACAAGAACTGAGCACAGTGACAGATCTGAGCACAGATGTGTGCATGTGTGTTCTTCTTCAAGAATGATTACACTTTTGCCTAGAATTAGAGGAAAAAAAAAAGTTAGAGATACCTGGAGGTCATTTACTGTAACCCTCACACCAAGTAGGGTCAAGGAACCCAGGCTCAAGCCTTGTCCAGTTAAATTCAGAGTATCTCCAAGAAAGAAGATCCCATAAATTCTTTCTGTCTCTGGTCTAGTATTTAACCAACATCTTAAAAAAGAAAAAAGCACACAACGTTCCTCCTCATATAAAATCAGAATTTCTCATGACTGTCCTGTCACAGGGCACTTCCATGAATGACATGGCTCCATTTTCTCTGTAAACTGCCTTGAAGCACCAGAACGGCTCAAACTGGCTCTCCCTGTGTCAACTCCAAATAGCTCCAGGTCTCCAGAACATTGTGCTGTAATCTGCTGGAATACAAGATTGTCTCCTGAGACCTCATTTTACTCATGTCAAAAATACAATTTGCACAAAACTGTACAGGAAACTCATCCCATTCCAACCCTTCTCCTCAGCCTGGGATAATGTCACAATCTTCATTTCACCCATTTGTTTTCCCACCTTTGACAGCACTGCCTGCTCAGAAGGACCGAAACGTTCCAAGTGCAGTGGCCACATTGAGTTTGAGAGATTATTTAAAAAAATAAAATAAATTAGATACAGGTGTGAAAGTGTGGCATGAAATCACTTTTAAAACCAAACCTGCTTCTCAGGATCCTATGAGAAGTGCCCTCAGAATGAAGACACCTCCATTTGCATCAGTAATTTAAAGTCAAAATCTTGACACTCATCACATTCTTGCAAGCAGAAGACAAGAGTTTTGCTTTTTAAATTACAAATGCTTATGGCCAACGTTTTTTTCTTCACAACAGCAGTGATTTTTGTTCAGACTCACACAAATGAAACCTGTATTGTTTATAATCAGAGTTGTTTTGCAAAGTGCCCATTTTCTTTACATTTAACTTTGATCTTTATCAGAAACCTGGTTTCAATACATACTGAAAGATGTGACTTCCCTCTAAACAATACCATAACAAACACTATAGTAAATGAAACAATGGACAGGTATAATCTTACTTTTTTGTCTATGAGGAAAAATTCAGTCAAAACAAACAGATAAGAGGTTGTTTTATTTAGTTAAGGTTAACAAGTCCAAACAAGCAAAGACAGGCTAACAATTTAAGATTACTTTCCTTCTGGCAGGAAAAAGAATATTTTTACTGTCAAATGACATTTGCATATTTTTTTTTGCTTTAAATATTAAAATATCCATCACAATTACGAAAATCTCCCAAAAGACAACTTTGCTATATACTTTTTTAAGATAACTAAAATGAATATAGCATGGCAGCATAACTACTTCCAAAATCCAGCACTTCACTGAGCTTTCTCCAAGAAAGTTTTACCTCTTAATTTTCAAATCACAACATAAAACAGAACCTTGAGTTTCCATGTGCAAATATATTCTAATATACTAGATTTTGGCCAGCATCTTATATAATACAGAGCCAGAGATACAAAATAAAAACAAGCTCTCCCACAAAGAATTCCATCTTTATACCACACATTGCCAAGGGCCCACAAGTGCCACAGCTACAGTTCTGATTCACAGGTAGTTCGCCAACTATTTAAAGAGCCAAACAAAAGCAGTATAAGCCCTGATCACATCCTGGCAGTCTGGAATTGCTGTGGAGAACCACAGGGAGGATAAGAAAGGAGGGAAGCACTTGCTCCACATTGGCTCAGCTAATTTCAGAGCACAGCTCTCAGGGAACATTAGCATCTGCAAAAACCTTTTCATGATTTAATTGCAAGTCTTGCACTAAGCTTATTTTCCAGTTGTACATCCTTAGTAGGTTGTTTCTTTTTTTTTTTTTTTTTAAATTGCTTTCTTCTGACTCTCATGCTGCCATGGAAACGACGACAAGCAAGGGCTACTGTTCTGTTGAAAAGCTGGAAGACACCTGTGAAGCTAAGTCAAACCCCTCCTCTTCTGGTCTTATTCAAATATTTGGTGAATAGTAACATCAGCGCTTGGAAAATGCTGAATCCCTTGGATCAACCCATCACTCAGAAGGCGAGATAACCTGCTTCTTCCAGGTTTAGCTGATTTGCCTAATGTTTCTAAGGACTCAAAATGCACTGTTTAAGTCACAGTACAAGGCTCAACAGATGTGATGCCCTATGAGTTTGGCTGAAGTATTACCCACAAAACTTCCCTTCAAACACCAATACAAATAACAGAACAAGCAAACTCTGTCTGTCCTATGGAAAGACGTGTAGGAAGAAATTATCTTTAGAGTTACAACAATAAAAAGACTACACCTTAAAACCTAACTTTATTATATCAATGAACCAAAGCAGGAAAGTTGAATGAGCATTCTGCAGAGAGTGACAGCCCTAAGTAACTACTTGATTTGAACTTCTGAAAGAAAACTCTTTCAGGAATGGGTAAAAGGCTTTGTGCAAAGACCCTCCAAAACCTCATAATATTTGCATAGAAGTAACCTCAATGTGTTTGATCAGCAACAAAATCCTGCATGTTCATATGAAAACACTCTTGTTATTTGCTAAAATTACAGATCTACATATAAATGTCAGAACTAAAATGAACTAAAACATAATTTAATTCACCATGAATTTTTGTTCTGTTGTTGTCAGACTGCAACTGCCCATGCCAAATCAAGTACATATGCACTTCTAATCAGGCACAGAAAACAAAGCAACGTTGAAAAAGATGGTGAATAAGCATATTGGAAAAATAAATTTCTTTTTTTCTTGACTAAAGAAATAAATGGCCTAAGAATGAAATCCCAGCTCAGAACATACAGTTTCAACAACATTAGTTTTCTGGTTTGGAACTAGAACTATCACAGAGGAAACAAAGACTGGGTTTTGCTTTGCATTCTTTTATATTTTATTTTTTTAAACTAAGTTTGCTAACTTTTCCCTTTCCCCCCTGAAATTATCATGTTATCTGGTAACATTAGGTACCTAAATCAACTTAAGGGTATTAGTTGTTTTGTGAAAGCAGTCAGGCAGATATGTGAATAAAATATCTATAGATGCATTTTCTACTTAAAATAATTGAAAAAAATATAATTGATTTAAGCTTTGTAAGAGTACAGTGGTACCACAGAAAACCAGAGTACGGAACCAAAGTACACGTTGCGTCCAGCAAAGAAAGAGCTAAACACTATTTAAACAGGTGGAAGTGCTACAAGCTGCAGGTTACTTTCCCACTTCAAACTGCCCTTCAATTATATCACAATGTATCTATTAATTAGTAAGGGCAAACGGGGGGGTTTGTATTAAAATTACTTGCAATACACAAATCCACCCATGGACATGCACAGAGAATATTGTTGTAGCCCTGCTGAAAACAAGCAAAGGGGAACAATGCAATGATGTTTAAATCAGAGTCCAGTTATCAGCTGCTGGTCAACAGTACATCATCCCATAACTACTGGAACATACGTCACCTGAGAATGTCTCTGGGTGTCAGATGTTTAAACATTCTGGAGACACTTATGATTTGATTCACTTTGTATTCAACAGAATAGGAAAATCATGAATTTTCAGATGTGGGTCAAATTCTTAGAGGTTCAAAAATCTCAAATCCCAGCATACCATGTAGTTTAACTACTGCCTTAGTGAGAGGAATCTCCCTGTGCTCTCTGCACCTGGTAACTCTCCAAAGCGCTGCTAAGTGAAGAGGGCTGGGAAAGAGGAGAGGAAGGCTCGTCTAAACACCAAAGGTGCACTAATTCTCTAGGAAATGGTTGAGGAAATCTTGCATGGTCCGTAGCGAACCAGCCATGCCCAGTATTTCCTGAACTAGGAACAGCTCCAGCTAGTTTTTCTCACAGTTCTAACAGGCTATTGACTGTGGAATCATATAAGCAATTTTCTTTCTCCAAACATGAATCCTTCCTGGGCCATACCCCAGTCACCCTGCATGAATACTCACTGTCAAGTCACACTGCAGAGCCAGTCAACAAACTGAAATAAGAAATATTTTGCTCTAGTCCATAAGATAGAGCTAATAAACGTCTGGTCTTTGGAAATCACTTTGTGATGTTTGGATTTGGTACCAGCAAACTACTCGCACACACTGTGGTACATCATCACATGGCACTGCAGTTTTCAAAGAAAAACCTAGGAAAGTGAAAATACTTCATTACCATGAACTCTTCTTTCTTAAAAATTACATAATTACTGTGCAATCTCTTTCAAGATCTTATTCATTTTAGCTTTAATTACTCACTTCAATGAAAGGATTCTTTCATAAAATATATATTTTTACTCTAAAAAAAAAAAAAGCCTTTTTTCTTCACTGTATGTAATTTGTTTACCACTTGCCAAACTGTTATTTTACCTATGTGAAAAGAAAACTGGACTGAATACACATGAAATAAACTATTGGCAAGGGCAGAACAAGGGCTTGCCATTGAGAAGATCAGATTCACATGAAATGCTTTCTTCTGAAATCAACAAAGGTATTAAAAAAATACCCTTGTAAAAAAGAAAATATTTCTTTGAAAGGAGAAGGAATTTTTCAGGTAACTCTGAATTCCCTAGTTATTTAAATTATCCTCAAAAGACTTGCATATCTCAGCTGTTTGTTCACTAGAACATCAGCATTCATTGCTGAGTAAAGACAGAACTACGAAGTACTGGATTTATTCATCTGTATGCATCACCTGTTTAGTGAGACTGAAAAATCCTGACTACATCATCAATAATTCTGATTAGATTTTTGGGAAAGAGCACTTCAATTCTGCAAGTTTCCTGGACTTTTTTTTTTGTTTGTTTTTTTGTTGTTGTTTTTTGTTTGGTTTGTTTGGGGGGGGTTGTTTGTTTTTTTGGGCTTTGGGTTTTTTTGTTTAGTACAGCCTACAATAAAATCTATTTCAGTCCATCAGGCACATTGTATTTCCTTAATTTGAGAGGTCTAGTTTGAGATCAACTTGAGAGATACTAAAAATCAAATTTCTGACCTAATTATATGAACAATTCCCGGCAGACTAATAGTTAATTGCAAGACTGGAATTTGTTGCACACACAGTGTTTGCATCTCTATTTTTCAGTTGTAGCAAAAAAATTGTTTTCAGCCAAACAGATGCTTGTAAAATTTGAAGTGAAATTATTTCATTAATCAGCTTCCTCTCACCAAACATCCACAGGTTCAGTTCCCAGAGACCTTTTTCAGGTGAAGATTTTCTAAAAGGCATCTCAAACATGGATTTAAGGAGATAGGGCAGACACAAGTTAGGGGAAAAGACCATTGCAAAGCTACCACATAACTTCACTGTTATAAAGAAATATGTTCTGAAGTTTTAATAAAGTTATCATATGTATACTTTGGGTTATCAGTAACATACTGCTAAGAATCAATTCAATTGCACCTTCAGCTATGTCATGCTATTCCTTGTCCAGAACAGTTCAGGTGCAGAGCAAAGACAAAACTTACACTTCTTGCAACTCCACAACAGCAAAAATACAAAACTAAATGACACGAACACCTATGAAAAATTCACTTTTGAAATAATTTTAAAGTTGACAATTTTCTCACCATTTTTCAAAACTTCACAGGTGAAAAAAGCCAGTAAAAGAGACATTGAGGTCCCCAACAAAAAACACCCAGGAACAGAAACAAAACTTGGAGAGGATTCAAGGATCCCTGATTGCTCCTTTTCTAACAGAATTGTACATTTTTTTTTCTAAGCCCAAAACAAAAATAAAAGATGTGAGAACATTTACAACAAATGAAATTGCCTTTTATCCCTGTCACAACCAGGAATTTTAATTCAAACATGGTTATTATGCAGAAAGTCACACCTCCACAACACAGCACAAAATACTGTCAGATTAGAGTTCCTTGTAAATTATTGTCTTTCACCTCAGTTTTGTCCTCACTCTCAATAGCTGTCAGAAGATCCTAGCAGGTATTAACATGCTCTCTTTTAATTACAGAACTGAGTTACTGCTGTAACTGATTCCCAGCTTCAGCAAATTAGAGTCAAGTCCCCTTTGTACATAACAATATTTTAATGGCTGACAAGCCATAATAAAGAAAGCTTTAATGAAGAAAGCTGGAAACCTGCCAGAATTTTATAGCAGGGTACTCCAAAAGAAGAGTTACAATCTGTATTTAAGATTAAGAGAGCCTTTTAATCCAGATGGCCAGAATTAAACAAGGTAGTGCAGGGAAATTTTGATCAAAAGCAAATACAACATGAAAGTACCAAAATTCCCCCAGTAAACCACAGCTAATTATCTCAAACAGAGGCTGCACATTCATTTTGTATTGTGAAGATCTTAGAGGAAAATACAATGTGAATATGCTGCTTTCTCCATGATAATTCACTTATCAATTGCTTTTTCTGACTTACGTGTGGAATGGTTTAGCAGCAGGAATCTCTTTGCTGGCATTTTCAGGGGAGGAATATTTGGACAAATACATAATAAAATTTTAAAGGAGTTTTCAAAACTAGACAAAAATTATTTCAGAGCAGTATATGCATAGTTTCAAGATGCAATTGAGAAAAATATAGTTGCTGCAATTGAAAATTGAAAAGGTCCTTAGTTTCAGTGTTATATTATTAATATAGGCGACTCTAAAGTTTTGTCCAAGTTTTCTCCCCACACCTACAATTCCCTTGGAACTGCTGACACACTCCTTAGTAACATTAGTTTTCCCCGATTCATGTCCCAGTCAGCAGAGAGGAAGTGAGATTTCCCATTTTGAGTAAGCTCCACTTCCTTGCCTTTGGACTGGTCCTTGGATGTGTGGGAACAGGCCCCTGACTGCTTGGCAGCATCACACTCTGTGAGTTGGGATAACATAGAATCACAGAATCATAGAATCGATCAGGTTGGAAAAGACCTTGGAGATCATCAAGTCCAACCCTTGGTCCAAATTCAGTCCTTTACTAGATCATGGCACTAAGTGCCACGTCCAATCTCTGTTTAAAAACCTCGAGGGATGGTGAATCCACCACCTCTCTGGGCAGGCCATTCCAATGCCTGATTACTCTCTCTGTAAAGAATTTTCTTCTAATATCTAACTTAAATTTCCCTTGGCAGAGCTTAAGTCCATGCCCTCTTGTCCTATTGCTGACTGCCTGGGAGAACAGACCAACCCCTACCTGGTTATAACATCCCTTCAGGTAGTTATAGAGTGTGATTAGGTCACCTCTAAGCCTCCTCTTCTCCAGGCTAAACAACCCCAGCTCCCTCAGCCTCTCTTCATAGGACTTGTGCTCAAGTCCCTTCACCAACCTTGTTGCTCTTCTCTGGACCCGCTCCAGGACCTCAATATCTTTCCTGAACTGAGGGGCCCAGAACTGAACACAGTACTCCAGGTGTGGCCTTACCAATGCAGAGTACAGGGGCAGGATCACCTGCCTGGACCTGCTGGCCACGCTATTTTTGATACAGGCCAGGATACCATTGGCGTTTTTGGCCACTCGGGCACACTGTTGGCTCATGTTGAGCTTTCTGTCAACCAGTACCCCCAGGTCCCTTTCTGCCTGGCTGCTCTCCAGCCACTCTGTCTCCAGTCTGTAGCGCTGCATGGGGTTGTTGTGGCCAAAGTGCAGGACTCGGCACTTGGCCTTGTTGAACTTCATCCCACTGGAATCAGCCCAGCTCTCCAGTCTATCCAGATCCTGATATCCAGGGCAGTTAGACCCTGTAAACTGTTGAATATTTCTAAATCCCCAAACCCAAAATTATTCTTTAGCAACTAAAAAGTACAAATACCACTTTTAATAGAGCATTAAAGCAGTAAGAAATTCTGCTTTTCAGTGACCCTTTTCTGTCTCTGTGAGTTTTGTAGAAACCCCAGAGCGGAGAAATACACAGAGAAGATGATTTGTCAGCTCCTCTACAATAAAAATATCTGTATTTTGCAAAGGTTTTCATGTTATGAAATAAAACTTCTCTAAAATTCATCAATTCATTAGAAATCATAGTCCAGACAAGACTGAACTTATACTAAACCAACTTCATTTCATTCTAAAAACAACCAACAAGATCCCATCTTGTATACCTACTTACTGTTGCTCTCATGCTTACATCCATTTCTTCCTTTGATCTTTCTGAGGCAAAGCCAGTGCTGAACCCTGACATGAATCACTCTGTCGGAAATACTGATTCAGAGAAGGAAATAAGGAATCCTTGTGAGCATGTTTGTAACAGACAGTGAGCAAATCCCTGAGAGCAGTGTTGCTCCACAGTACACATTTGCTTTCCTGAGCCCGCTGGACAACAGGGCAGCATCTGCCAGCTCTGTTTTCTGATGTGACGCTGTCCCTGTATTGTTCTGGAGAACCAAGAAGTGATCTGGTTTCTCACAGAGTGACTTTATGCTCTTGCAAAGTTGGAAAGAGATCACTGTATCTTTGATGTGTGTTTTTCTGCTTTATAACCTTTGAAAATCTGCCAGGCTCCCTTAAATGAGGAAGTACCTACAAAATCTGTCTCTGCACTCATGTCAATGTTGCCTGTATTTATCTTTGTGCTACCTGTGTGCTGATGCAGAAGGTGTTTTAGTTCTTCCCGTTCAGCCCTGCCACACAAGGTCTGCTGCATGCTCAGGGCAGCACAGCACTGCAACCTTTCTACCTAATGGATTAATGGACAAGAGGAAAAACTTGCTGAGAGCATAAGTGACACACAGAGAGGTTTGACAGAGTGGAAATTAAGGCTGAAATGTCTGAAATCTAAGGCAACTGGTTCATACTGGCTGCACAACATTTTTCAGGTTCTACATGTTAACATTTTCCCTGTGAGCTCACTCAGGGTGAACAATGACATGATTTATTGACATGAATCACAATCAGAAAAAGTACTACAGCAACTGAACATTAACTGAAATAAAAGCTATACTTTTTGATAACAGGACTCCTGGATTATTTACAGATTGAGCCGCAGAAAGTAAATCTTGTCCAAAAGCAACAGTGGGAGCTTTCATGGGCATGCAACTGCTATTCCTATGCCCTTGGGACATTGAGCAATGTAATGATGTTAAGTTCCCCTTTACCCCCAATATTTAAAAAAACCTCTTCTGCAATACCAACATCAGGGTTTCTGCTGTATAAGGAGCTGCTCTGTGTACATTCAGTGAGGCACTGGCTTATTGTGTCAATAAAATGAGAATTGTCACTTGCAATGGTTTACACGCAGGGCAGAAAAAGCCAAGTCTAATGTAGCTGTGATTATGGTTACCAAAAGCATTCAAAAAACAACCTTGAAAGAAGAAAAATAAAAGAAAATCACATGTGAAATTTATTAATGAAAGACACAGAAGGAAAAACTAATTGAGGCAATGAGATCAAATTGCCAAAAACAATTGCAGAATGCAAAAAGAAGTAGGAAGCATCTGACCTATGTAACTGAACTACTCCAGCTCTTCTTCCAGAACGCATGGAAATCAATGAAATATCCGACTCAGTCCTGTATCTGTACTTGGTCATTGGAACAGCATTGGCTCATGCTCCAAAGTTCTACTCTCTCTGCTGCTACAAGAGAATTCTTAGAAATAATTACCATACTGAAATAAACATTGGAGAACAAATAATTATAAAATACTCATTAAAATGTCCCCCCAAATCAAAATATTGTTTATTTGTGGAATGTTTGCAAATGGTTTTAGGGAAGTCACAAAAATTCCTCACTCACCAGGAGTCCATTCACAAGGGCAATGAATTTCCAGAAGATCTGATGTTTTATACAGCTCAAGAGAAATATTTTTGGATATTATTTTTGGATATAAACTTTAAAAAAATGTTTTAAACTAATAGCTTTATTCCTTAAAATGAGCAAAGACTTCCCTACAATGGAACCAATGAAAATGAAAAAAAGACCACAAGTCTTGTAACCTAAATACAATACCCATTGTCTGGACTTCCCTATTTCCATGGAGAACATCTGATTTAATTTTGTATTAGAATATTCTGCTAAAAGAAGTGACATACTGGGATACAATTTAATTTAACTGTAACATTTCAATAGTAACAACTTTTAGCTACAAACTGATTGGTGTTCCATAATGAGAATTCACATTCTGACTCTGGAACAATGATTAAAATCTAATATTGAATCCCAGTTGCAGTAAGTTTTGATGATCTCAGAGTGAACAGTAGTTCTCAGCAGAAAAAAACACCACATAAAATTCAGATCAACTGGCAGCTTTTGTCACTGCTTAGCCAGGGAAAACTTGGCTCGTGACTCATCATGTTTGTAATTCCAAGAACTTCCAGTATTTTTCTGCGAACAGACACTCAATTGCCAGAGATAAAAACTAAACTTTAAATGTGTCGGAGTCAATGGTGAGAACAATGATGACAAACTTCTCCCTGATATTTCACTTACTTGGCTCTTCTGCTCAGCGTATAAAGTTGTGGAGAGACTGGAGTAGGACATGGAATGGCTACAGAAGGAACTCCTTCTCCTTTTTGTGTGTGTGTGGGTGAAAACATATTTGGGAATTGTTAGTAATGTCAGCATGCTCTGAGGCTTGGAACAAAAGAACATGAAACCTAAGAAGCCAACAACAGTTTTAATACAAAAGACTCCACAACTGCAATACAAGGGATTTAGTCCAGCTTTTTCATGTGTTCCACACTCTTTTCATGGAATTTGGGTGAAATAACAGCATTATTTAGAAGACACATGCAAATAAAGAGTATAAAAAACCCTACACAAAATCCTGACACAAAATGTATGGACCAGAAACAGATGGACTCACTCATGTCTGAACCCAACACTAATCAGGGCAGACATCTATTTTTGATAAAACATATATAATATTGTTTTTTAAAAAGGCAGAGGCTGCTATACATTTTAGGCCATAAGTATTGTTATGTGGATAGTCTTAAATTTCCAGGAAACTGCATTACCTCAAATACTAGTCTCGGGCAAAAGGAGTTAGAATTTTTAAAAGTATTTTAAAAGGTGGTTTTTAATATAAATATTAGTGTTTAAAATGTAACTTTTGATGTTTAATTGTCAAAATCTAGGAGGTAACATGCCTTGGCAAGAACTGTATTAGAATAATACCCCAGGCACCCCAGCTGCTGACAAGGGACAATGGGCTGAAAGAATATTTCCCAAAATTAACTGTTAAATTACACCTGATACTTAACAGTCAAGAAAAACAGGTCCTGACAATTTCTTATTGCTCAATGTGAATGCAAGTATTGGAAGACGCATGTTTGTACAAGAGGAACAGAAAATCCACCAGACTATTCAGTTGAGTTTATAGGGAGAACAGGGCAAATGCTGAGGCACGGCAAGGGCGCTGAGTCCAGCAAGCAGTGTCTGTCATCTGACAAGTGAGCAGCTAAAGAAACAAATAAAATACCAATGCAGTCCTTTACATGTAAGAATAAATTTAAATATTTAAATACAAAAATAAATTTAAATACCAACCAGTTTACAGCACCACAGTATTACTTGTGTAATTCAATAAAGTTGTCCAGTAGTTTTTAAAATGAAAGCGTTTGCAAGTATAAATAGAATAAATGCCACACTATTGACCCAGACTATTGTGAAAGAAAAGACAGTAAAAAAATTCTGATTTTTTTTTTTTAACATGAAAATGGGCTCAGAACTGCAAGAAAGAACAATTAATGAACAGAAATTTTTTATGACATTCTGGTAGAAAACCAAGTCCATTATTGAAAAGTAAATTGTTTAGAAGCATTTCTATGTCCACGTACAGCTGCTATCACAGCAAAATACAAAAATATTAGGAATCTACAACTGTTTATTCCGAGAGTTTACCACTAAATAACATGAAATAAATTTGTAAATCTGGAAGAGGAAAATACTAACATTTTTATTTCTAGTCATGTAGATGCCCACTTAAAATAAAACATACAGGAGACACGAAGTAGACCTGCAAGCAGGTGTGAATCAAATAGAGAAGTTATGGATGACAGAGGAGATGAAAGTGCTGTGATACAGTGAAATACAACAAAAGCAATAGATCACATTGAAGTAAGTGACTGAGACTGCAGAATTTAACCACTACAATGACAGTGATAATACATCTCGGAAAACTAAAGCAATACACAGAAAATTTTAAAAACTATAGGAATGGAAGTTTTAAACAAAAATATATTGAATAGGATTGGAGCATTTTACAGTACATTAGAGAAGCACAATAGAAGGATGGGGCATTTCAAATACTTAAAAGAAAACATTTGTGGGCCATGAATGAAATAGTTCCATCTCTCAACAACAATGAGAAAATTGTCACAGCAAAAGGGAAACCGGGAAAGTACTTAAGAGAAAAAAATAATAATAGTGGTTTGCATAGTAGTAACATCCGTGACTATGTCAATAAAAGCACAATGGAGAAAATAAGAGCTGTCTTCACCTAGTTTTAAAAATACCTTCGGGTAGGATACAGTGAGAAAAATTAGCTGAAGGCTTGCACAACAAGATAAATTCCAGCTGTTGTTTTTGTGGACTAACAGATTTTTTCCTAATTGTCACTAACATGTAATATGGGTAGATTATTTCCATCTTTCCCTTCTGTCCCCCATCTCACTGATACACAAAACAAACGGACTGTTTGCATTTTAAGACTTTTATTCTGTAATGTCCTGTATAGCATTAAGAGAAACTAGAAGTTAATACCTCCCCATGCCATTTAGAATACGGGCTTTGTGAGTCAGCATGAACACCTTGGACCAGACCACCCTTTCCACAGGTTGACTCTGCAGATTCTCCTTTACCCTCTAAACAGTACAAATACACATTCCAACACCAAGTTGGCTTGGTTTCTTCTTAAACACTGCTCCTGCAGGATTGGGAATGATCCTCCTCTGTGCATCCCTACCTCCTCACCATTCCTGAGAGTGTACCTGCACTGGTGTGTCAGATGTATCACACCACGTCAGGCATTCAGCTTCTGAAAAATGCCTCATTTGGGCTGTGACAGGAACCACGGTGACTCTTCATTACACAAACCCAATAATCCAGGCAGCCACTGCTTCCAGGAGCTCCTACAGCACCTGAAATACTCTGCAGTATGTTCAGCATGTCACCGTAGCAAACTACAGTATGCACCTGCATTGCTTTCTACTCTCTCCCTCTTCACTGTATCTATCTAGGGACTCCCTCCACAGCCCTAAGAGCTGTATTTCAAAAGGTACAAAAGACAACATATATGAAAAATTATATGTTTTATTCTGCAGGGGAATGATTTATTGATGCTGAGAGCTTAATTTAGTAATCAGGCACTATCTGAAGACAAAAAAACCCACCCAGTCATGAAAGAGTTAGATGAGGAAACCTATTGCAGTTTTTGATGTAGTTTTCTTCCAAATTCAAAGTTAAAAAGACTAGGAAAGAACTTTTCCAATTTACTGAAATCCAATCTCATCCTGGGTCTCATCCAGGTCTATACCTCAAAGGCAAAAGGGACTTAGTTATATTTTTACATAACTAAATTCCTGACTCACATTAAAGAGGGAGAGTCAAAGGGAACCCAAGAAACAATTTCTGCCATTACATATTTTCTTTTCATAGTATTGCTTGTAAGAAACAAATGTTGTAGGACTACTTCAAAACTTCAAAGCCTTTCATCATTGATTATGGCTCATTTCTCATTCAGATTTACTGATACTCACATTAATACTCGCAGCACTAATTCTGCAAGAACAAATGATGTCTGCTCAGCTTACTCCAAGAACTCCATAAATAATTTGCAATTAATAAGCTGTTTAAGAAATAATTATCTGGAAACATCTCTGCAGTACTGCAGACTTCATATAATGGAATGGAATGCAGTTGTCTAGAAAAAGTTACTGGATATCACACCATTCTCTGAGCTGGGTTTGTGAAGCAATGCTACAATGCTGCCAATTTTATACAGCTGAGATTAATGAAAGGATGAAATGAATGTGATATGCACTGAAGTCCTAATTCACATAAAAAGAGACCTTGGAGCAGTCCAGCACATCCCAGTGCTATTACACATCTTTATTTCATTGTGCCTTCTCATTACAGTAACCCCGACTAAATCCTGGAGATGTTGCAGAAAAAAAAAGCCAATTTCAATACTTTGTTTCTAAAGCCACACTTCCCAATTTCCTCTTTGCCTGGGGCTTGCAATCCCTGTCCTTCTGAACTCCTCGATGCCCCTCTTAAACTCAAAACATTTAAAACCAGCTCAGCCCACCTGCCATTACAGCAATCTCCAGTGCCCTCTGGAACCACAGCCCTTGTCAAGCCCTGGGGCCCCAGAACAGCAGTTTCTCACATGACTCAGTTCTCGCCTTGCTCAGCCCCACATGCCCATGGCTCTCACTCATTCCTGTGCTTCTTCCTCACATCTTTGCAGATGCTCTCATCATTTTTAGTCCCTGAGATCCAGACCAACACCATGTTGTCCATAACATGACAGATCATTTCCTCCCCCATCTGCATAAGAATTATAAGTCATTTAAGACATACGACCTTGATCATGTCAACTCTAATGAACCTCACTGCAGTCATAAAGAATATTAGCTCCATTTCTCTGTGCAAAAGCTTGATCTATGATTTTCTGTAAATTATCTAGCAATTTGCAGAGCTAAGGAATGCTCCAATGAAATTCATCATATGCCCAGCGTCACTTAAGAGCTGTCAAACCTGCTGATTCTTTTCATCAGCATTTACTGTGCTTCATTAATTCTAGATCTAAATGTTTTCCAAAAAAAGTAAAGTTATATATAACTCAAAGCAGCAGCACCTATAAATCCTTGAAGCCTCTGGCAACTTTTCTAATCCAAAGCAATTGTCTTTTCTTGTATAACAAGTCTTGTTATGTCTGTAATAGCATCTCACTATAGTAACAATGGACTTAATGTTATAGCTGTCTTGCATGCCTCAAGTATTAATGAGATCCCATATTTAAATATAAAATCAGAGCTCTTCCTGAAACAGATACACTAATCAGAGTGCCCCCCTCCGCTTTTAAAGAAAGTACAATAAAGATCAGGACTGGGAAGCTGCTGCTGATACTGCAGTCAAACATTGCAGCTTGCTGGTCATTGCTTTACTCTACTACCTCATCCCCTCACATTAAAGTAACATTTCTAAATGGGCAGTCTATTCTATAGGCAATTTTTGTCTGCCATTAAGTTCTTTATTTTCTTTTGAACTGAGAAGAGTAAAGAAAAATCTCACTTTATAACCAGAGTGAAGGATTGCATACTTCATGCTAGAACTGGGAATATCATTCTGCTTTGAATGCAAAAGACTCAAAGATCAAAATACTCATTCATCAATTTAGAAATTATTTCATAAAAACAACATTTTTCTCTATCATAAGCTCAAATCCTAGTAGTTTTCCAAATACACTAACTTTTTTCTAGTATTGTCCTGAAAACTCTAGCATCCTCTACCAGCTATTACTTATGACATAAGGGTGTCGCTAATGCTCCAGTATGAAAAACTGCCATTTTTTTTTATGACCTGCCTTGCTTGAATTCAGCCTCACTCAGCAGAAAAATGTGACCTTCATACCTCAATTGGCTCAAATTATATTTAATAGTATTACTTTTTTCCCCCCAAATCTCCTATAACCATCTCTAATTTCCACTGTATAGAAGGAAAATTCACAGCCAGCTGCTTGAAATTTATTAACATGTTTCAGCTACAACCAAGATTTTACTTTGCTGAGTAATCCAAATATAATCTGCAGGCATAAATCTACATATTAAATATACATTAGACAATATTAAGTTGGATATTAAATGCATTAAACAATTTGATCCAAATACTAAACTCTAGATTAAATCCAGAAAGCAGAAATATCAAATAAGTAGCCCCAGCCAACACAGAACCTGAAATTTCAAGAAAGGCAGAGTTTCAAGTATTTCAGTACCCATTTAAAAACGTGAGTTTGTGTTTCACAGTTTGGACTTAATCCAAAGGCCAGTTCATCCACCTCTGCCTTTGGGGAGGGAAGGACAGGTGGAGAGGATGCTGCCCATACCAATATCCGTGTGTGCGGCTGTGGTGAATGTATGCTGGCACAGTTGGGCAAACCCAGAGAGTATATAGAATTCAGGACAGAATTCTCTCACAGGAGCTTGCCGGTTCCATTGGGGCAGCAGAGAAAATGTGAAGCATTGTGAAAGCAGAAAGAGAATCTACAGCCAGGGCTGCTCTACTTAATACTGCCAGGGCTGCCTACAGGAGTACAGTTAAAATAGACTACCCAGCACTCACATACAAAAGCTCCAACAGATGCTCTTTAATTCTTCAGCTGAATGAATCTCAGTCATTTAACTTCCATATTTCTTATAGTGAACCAAACTCATGCAAAGACATTTCTTTTAGAGGCCAGAAACAACATCTTATGTTAGAAGACGAAGAATTCTTCTATGTTAGAAGAAGACATTTATGTCTTCTTTTCAAACCTACTTAGAATTAAAATCAAGCCTCAATTTCATAACTGCCTCTCCCTGAAAACATGCACAAGGTATCATAATTTTAGATACAAGACTATTGCCTGTGGAGCAAAAGATTAAAGTCATCTCAGTGCTTGATATGCTCTCCCAGCCAACTCCACTCTTTCAGGATAGCAAGCACAGCAGTCACAGGTACAGCACAGCATCATCCCTGTTTTCACATGCACCATTTGTGGCAGAGGCAGATTCAGAGATTAGTACATAGAAATAACTCACCCAGGAAGAAAAAAACCTACACAATTGCCAGTTAGACAACTAATACAAAATGCATGTTTTTACAGGGACTATTCAAAGAAATAGTATTTGTGGGAAGAATGAGTCATAGTCCAGCAAACTTAATATACTGCAGTTATTCAAAGTGAGAAGACAAAGGGAATTAGAACTTAGATGATTTTTTCTAAAATAACCACAAAACAGCAAAACCAGCTGTTGCACTGTAATAATTCTAAACAGCTTCATTATGCCTTCATATTCTCTTCCAGTAGTAGTTTTGTCTTTTTAACTTGCATTTTGAGTTTGCTGCTGCTGGCACACTATCTCAGTAGACACCAGACAAATAAACTTTTCACCAATATAAAGACTTTTCAAATTGTATCTCTTAACCCCTATTCCCTTGAGAGGCTGAAAAGTGATTACTTAATTTTTCTGTGACTTACTTTCTTTAGTTACAAAAAATAAATAAGCATCTTAGCAGTTATCTCCATCTGAAGCACAGTTTGTATTTTTTTCTTAATTGTATATTTTTGGTATTTATTGATTGACCTACTTGATTTCACACTTGACTTGTAGGGGATCAAATTCACTGCCTGGTAGCTTTGAGTCAGTACTTTACAGTTATAAAAACTTGTTTTGTATATAGCAAATACTTCAACAGAACCCATATTTTAAGATGACAAAGTACTGAAGTGCTTGCACATACAGAGTATTTCTCAAATTTATTTCCATAATCTCACTGCTTTAAATTCATTCCAACTAGACTAGTTTTATGTTTAGTTTTGTGTTTTAACTGGAATAGAGTAAATTCATTTATTGTCTTACTCATGTACCATTAAAGAGCCATTTTGTGAGATTTTACACCTCAGTAATCAGACATCTGCATGGAAACCTTCATACACAGATCTCAGAACTGCAGACTGACAGACTTTAACATCAGATCTGTGATTTGATCCTTGTCACATTTTAACCATGAATTTCACTTGCAGCTCAACATAATTTAAAGCGTATGCTATTAGATTTCAAGGTCTACCATTTTCCCCTTACCAAAGCCATTCATATTTACCCAGTAAAACTGCATTATTTTAAGGTTGCTGTGTAACAATTAAAGGGCTAAAAATCATCATCAGACCTGTAGAATAAAAAGTGTATGAAAATAACAAACTCAGTAACTCACAAGCAGCTCTTGCTTCATGAAATATTATATATAAATATAGTTTCAGTGTCCCAGACTCGATACTTAGAGATGCAACAACTCACCACTAATTTGAAGCATGTTAATTAGCTAATTCTTTCAGCAGAAAGACAGCCT
>VXBX01005958.1:1408-12367 GCA_013400415.1 Scytalopus superciliaris | reverse complement strand
AGTATCAAATCAAAGCAATTATGTTGGCTGCCCAACAAAAATCTTCTAAATCTCCTGCATTTGGAAAGTCACAGGGTACTACTGAAGGTACAGATGATGTTTTACAGAAGAAATGCGTGAGTTTTCAAATAAAATCTAAAAAACTCTAAGTAAAGTTGAAGATAATAATATTCTTACTAGCTCAGAACTGACCAGCTATGGACCTGAAATAAATTCATTTCACGTGTATAACATGGGCTAAATCCATGCTAAAAAGAAATGGGAATATGAAGATTGTTCCTTACTATGTAATATTTTTCATATTTCCATTTTCTTCTTTTTTTATGGTCTTTTCTAAGTTTTCATTCTCCAATTTCATTTTCTTCATCCTTGTTACTTTTTTTAATCCTATTAAATAAGCCTGAATGATTCTATAACATCCCTACCTCTTTATTGAACTTTAAACAGTTAAAATAAGTCTTTGTCAGCCTACATATTGATTATTTTTTTAGTTTCCTGCACCCCTTATTTTGATTGATCTTCTCCAATTGCACAGTCAATTTTTGAAAAGAAAGAGGTGTGTTTTTTCCTGCTCTGTTTTAAGACTAAGAACATTTGTATGATTTTGATGAAGCCTTTAGGTACAATTGTAAGATAAACAACATAATTCAAAATAACAAAAATATATTAAATATATGACCTTAAATAATATTTGTGTATTTTCCTCTGCTTTCACTTCATGAGCTTCATATACAGTGTCAAGCAAACTTTACTGTGTATTCTGCAAGACAATGATAATTTATTTACTTACAGAAGAAAGATGATGGCAAAGTAATCTACTTTAGTCCTAAGAATAGGTGATGAGAAGAGAGCTACTGCTCTGCATTTAAGATGGCATGATATAGTATGGTCTACCGTGTATTAAAAAAAAACAAAACCTGTATGTCTTGAATTATTGCAGTGTGTTAAATTGAAGCAGGTACAAATAAATAAAGTACTTGGACTTAAATAGCAATTTATTATGAATGATTGAATGGATCTTGAACAAATGTCTTCTCTCATGGATACATATATCTACAGTTACATATTTATGTATGTACACAAAGAAATCTTAATAGATTGACCTACACTCTTGCTTGTTGTAGCAGTCTTTTTGCTATTCCAGACCATAAGGTTTTGCAGGCATATTTCAATGAATTAATTTAATTAGCTGTTAAATCACTAAGAAGTTCACATTGGTATTCTGAAGGCTTCAGAATGGAATTCTGGTTCCATTCTAGTAATAACACTGGTCTGTTTAGTAAGTGATATTTTTAGGAAAGGAGTGAGGATGATTCTTCCTTCAGGGTATTAATGATGAAAAGAGCTCTAAAATGTCTAGTTGTTATTATTATCACTTTAGCATCAGCAGGTAGAATCTATCCTGCATAGATAAAAAACCAAAAAGTATTAATTTGATTATGGGGTTCTCTGAGATGTTCTGGGAGAGTTTTTCAACATTGCTCCATTTCCTTAATTCACACATTTCTTTAGATTGTTGCTGTAACTGCAAACCCTTTAAACCATTTTCAGCTATTGCAAAGGACAGATATTTTTACCTTTAGCTCAGTAATATTTTACTTTTAATCCCTGTAATTTTTCTTAATTGTTCAACAGTTAGGTTTCAGAAACTGATATGTCTTTATTCTGTTATATTGTTCCCTAGTTTAACCTTATAAAGACAATTGTACAATACCTATGAGCAGTGAATTTGAGCCTCTTTGGAATTATAGATATTATTTCTTAAACTCCCCAAAAGCTTACGCTCAGCTGGCATTCATTACCTGATAAAATATTATGTTTATTTTTAATTAAAAATCAATGGAACCACAAACTACTCTGCATTCTGGAAACTAGTATATTTGTCTGAATTCTCAGTCACTACTTTTGTTAAAGGAACATATCAAACAACTTCTGTTCAAGGAACAGAGCAAAGAGGTATCATTAAATATACACTTGAACTGTTGAACCCGCTTTGCTTTCTACCACAAAGGTATGTTCTTCTGAAACACATCTGTTTGCGCTCAATTAGCAACATTACCCACAGCTACTATTCCTACACAAGATATCCCCTGTATCCTGAACTACTGAATTTAGCCTCTTGTGTAAACTCAATCAGGTTGTGTTACAGCAGACAAATTGTTCCCAAAAAAACCTAGCTGTAGGAAAACTTCAGTACTTTTGGACACTTGTTGAAACACAAAAATCTCTATAGCTAACACTGTTCTGTGAAAAGTTAAGAGCAATTTAAGAATTTGAAATACATCTTACTGAAAACTTTGATAGGTGTTGTGGTTTAACCTCACATGGCAACTCAACCCCACACTGCCACTCACTCACTCCCCCCATGGTGGGATGGGGGAGGGACTTGGAAGGGTAAATGTGAGAAAAACTCATGGACTGAAAACAAAGACAGTGTAAGAGGTAAAGCAAAAGCCGTACAGGCAAACAAAGGAAAGCAAGGAATTCATTCACCACTTCCCATGGGCAGGCAGGTGTTTAGCCATCCCCAGGAAAGCAGGGCTCCATCATACGTAACAGTCACTTGGGAAGACAAATGCCATTGCTCTGAATATTCCACCCTTGCTTCTTCTTCCTCCACCTTTATATGCTGAGTCTGATGCCATATGTTATGAAATATCCCTCAGGTCAGTTGGGGTCAGCTGTCCTGGGTGTGTCTTCTGTCAACTTCTTGTGGACCCCCAGCCTCCTCGCTGGTGGGATGGGGTGAGAAGCAGAAAATGCCTTGGTGCTATGTAAGCACTGCTCAGTAATAATGAAGATTTTCCTGAATTATCAACACTGTTTTATCTGAACCTTCCCAGGAGCATCTTTGAAACATTCCCACATGACCTGTCACTGGATACCCAGGGGAAGAGTTTAGCATCTCCCTCTCCACTTCCCCTCCTCAGGAAGCTGTAGAGTAGAATGAAGTTACCTTTCAGCCTTGTGCTCTACAAACTAGACAAGCTCAGTGTCCTCAGTTCCTTCTCAGAGGACATGCCTTCCAGCCCCTTCACCAGCTTAATTGTTCTCCTTTGGATATGTTCAAGTACCTTAACATCCTTTTCTATCAGGGAGCTGGATTCCAGCAGGCTACTGATGGGTGACAGCCACCTTAACACATCTCAGGCTTCACCCTTCATGCTCTGGTGTCATCAAATGTAGGTAACAGTGAAGGTACTGGTCAGGTCTTATGAATTTAGATTGCAGGAAACTGTTATTCAGAAAACACAGGTTTCCTTGTCTACTTAATATCCTGGATTTCATGGCATCCATGAGCCAAAACACCCAAACCTGTATATCAGCTTCTTGTAGTGAGAGCAAGCTCTGCACTTCCATTGGCTCCAGGGTGTTCTTGCTCATGCAAAACAGTCTGTGCTTGGGCATGCTGCACCATCAGGAGCTGCCACTTTTAAGCTCTTTCTGCATGCAATGCAAGCACAGGGCATGACAACACTTCTTATGCATCACTGGCCAAGATGCACAGCAGAGCAAGTTTCTGAGGGCAAAAAGTATGCTTGTCACAAGTACATATCATACTTTAAAAAACCCCCAAAAAACTCCAACAGAACCACACACCTCTTCAGTCATACTGTGGTCGGTCCTGGTCATCATCCTTCAAGTTTCCACTCTTCAGGAAACAGGGACTGCTCAGCCTGCATTGCTGCTGCTGCTGCTGCATTCTGTAGCTCTGTGACTTGCCTTTGCTAGACTGCAAGAGATACTTTTTTCCCAAGCTAAACTGAAGAATGCATCAGCCTGCTACTGGCTGCATCACCTTGTGTTAATGCTAATTTCTGGCTCTGAAACAGATTCAGAAAACTAAGCTAAACTAAACTAAAGTTTGCACTTGTAATCTTTGTGATATGTGTCCTTGAAAGTGTTTCTGTAGCTGAACACTCCTTGGCATAGTCTCTTCATTATTTGACTCATGGTGAGTTCAGGGAACAGGATGGAACGGGATGGGATGGAAGAGAAAGAAATAGAATAGGTTATGCTGTGTAATGCCTATGGTTATATATGACAATCTATGACCTAGATCTGAGAGGTCCATCCAGAAACACAGATATTTGCAGTGCAGATGCCAGGCCAATCCAGGAGACAGAATCAGAGATGGGCACATATACAACATACTTTAGGCAGGGACTGGAACATCCCTCTATTATCAACACCACTTTAAGCACAAATCCAAAACACAGCCCCACAGAAGTTACCATGAAGAAAATTAATTCTGTCCCGTCTAAAACCAGCACAATCAGGAATGAAATGATTGCTTGTTTGTAATATTCCCTTCAAAATATAATTTAATGTTATTTTCATATTGTGCTGAAGGTGTTCAGAATACCTTCTCTAATTCCATTTCTACTAGCATTTACAGTATTTGTAGTAAGAACACTCTTTGTGAGCAAATTATATTTGTACTTGCATCTTCTTACATCAATTTTTCAGTGTTTTGTCAAGCCATTATAAATCATGTTGGAATTCTCTTTTCTGTGTCAGTCTCTGAGGACAAAACTAGTGAGAAACAGGCCTATCATCAAGCCAGAGAGGCAGCAGGTGAAACACACTTTTGGCCATTTCATTTGAGTTCTAGTTCTGTCTTTTTGTTGCTGTGGAAGGAAAAATGCACATTCACTGTCCCCTCTGGAGCTAAATATATAGAAAACTTAGAGATTCAGCAACAGTATCTCTTTTTTGGCACATGCTGTCTTTGTGAATAGAGGTGTTTGACAGATTTTTTTAAAAAATCACACTCCACAGTGAAACAAAACTTTCATAATTCAAAAATGTCTATGGCCATAAGAAACTACAGTATGACACGAACTCCATGGCATCCAGTAGTTCAGAGATTAAGAAGCTGGTGGGATACACACAGGTTCAAAAGTCAACCCAGTGTGAAAAAGAGCAAAGACCCACACACATCTTTTCTGAGAATGTAAATAAAACATAATTATCCATCACTGGTTTTTTTTTTTCATGATTATCACTAAAACTTTCTATGAATTTTTCCCAAGTAAATATACTTGAAAGTTGAGCACTATACATACAATTTTAGTTATTGTTTACAATAATTTTATGTTAAAAATCTGTGTCACTTATTCTTCTACAATTTAAAATGGAAATTGAATGACCTTTCATTACAGATAGGTGAGTTCATTATCTAATATGGGTGTAAAACTATTGTTTTCTGTATATATATGCCTACAAAATTGTTGCAGAAAACGATTATGAAAAAAAGATTGTCATGATCAAGTTGGATCAGTGTAACATGACAGACAGAAGAGTCTCAATGAAATGTTTATATTATTGATGTTTTAGATATAGCATCTTCAAAAAACTTCAAATTATTGTACCCTCTCTGGCAAAATGAGTTTATGATTGATCTTATATTTGGTAAACAGAATAATGCATTAAAAGGTTCAATGAGTTTATAAACAGGCTGAGATTATAGCAATAATGTTGGCTTAGTCTTTCTACATTTTTCATTAGATGTCTATTTAGCCATAACAATATCCATTCACTCAACTTAAATCCAGTAGTTACGCCCCTAACTAGCATTTATATATTAGTGTTAAAAGATAGCAATACAAACTTGATGCAAGAATTTTTATGCTTGAACTGGGAAATTAATTTTGTGCTTGCACTTTGAGATTAATTAATTTAGCGCATATTATATATTTTCAACTTATTAGTTTATACTTTAAAGTGCCTGCTCCTCTGATTCCCCTCATGAAGAAGCTGCAGAATCCTTTGAGATTTCCACTCAGTCTCCTCTTCTCCAGGCTGAACAGATCAAGTGACCTCAGCCACTCTTTTTATGGCTTCCCCTCCAGTTCCTTCACAATCTTCATTGCTCTCCTTTGGACACTCTAATTAATAGCTTCATATCTTTTCTATATTGCAGTGACCAAAACTGCACATTCAAGATGAGGCCACACCAGTGCAGAGCAGAGCAGGACAATCCCCGCCCTTGACCAGTTGGCAATGCTTTGCCTGATGCCCCCCAGGACATGGTTGGCCCTCCTGGCTGCCAGGGCACTGCAAACTCATATTCAGCTTGCCATCGAACCACACCCCCAGGTCCCTTTCTGTGGCACTGCTTTCCAGCATCTCTTTCCTCAATTTGTACGAACATCTAGAGTTGCCCCATCCCAGGTGCAGGATTTGGCACTTGTCTTTGTCAAACTTCATATGACTGGTGATTGCCCAGCCTTCTGATTTGTTGAGGTCTCTCTGCAGGGCCTCTCTGCCTTCAAGGAGTCAACATCTCCTCCCACTTTAGTATCATCAGCAACCTTACTTATGACAGAGTATGATTTATTTTGATTGTCCTTTAAAATGCTTACTACAAAATACTTTTTCTCAACTTAAAAACAAACAAACAAAAAGAGTAGCTAGTTAAGGTCTACCTTCTTTGACTCTGATGGGAGCATATTGATTCATACTAGTTAACTAGTAAATATCTTAACTAAATTGGTATGATACCACCTTAAATTAAGAATGTGCATTTCTTTGTATGCTTTGAAACCTTGCAGTAAGTAGTAACTGATGGCTGAATATGGAGAATCCAGGGATTTTTATACTCAACATGTGGATGCTACAGGATGAATATATGTACCTATGGTTAAAAAAACCACCTATGAGTGTCAGCTGATATTGCAAAGTCTGTCAATTGTGAAAAAAATTAAAAACCCTAGTGTGAAAGTTCGGATTGGCTCTCTGCCAACAGCCAAACCTCACAAGAAAGATTCCCCCCTCCCTCTCCTGAAACGGCAAAAAAGCAGCAAGAGAAAAACTGAAGGAATATATATATATTTACATATATTAAATTTATATACTAGGCACAAGAAGACAGGGACCCCCAAACCACCCCAGTAAGGGACAAGGGAAGGGAAAGGGGAGAGGGAGACAAAATAGGGAAAAAAATAAGACAAAACAAATATATATATACAATCTAAATTCAGAAATTAACTCAGTAAATAACAAATACAATAGTAAATTCAGTACTTTCCTTAGAAAGGCAGATTCTTAACCTTCGCCGCCGGCCCAGGCAAGACAACCCCCAGAGCAGGCCTTGCTGACCACAGATAAGCCAGGCCCAAACACCGGGAGCTCGTCAGCGTGCGAGGCCGAGAAGGAAAAGAAGCAAAAAAGGAGAGAACACCTCCTCCTTCGGTTTATATACACCTGATTACGTAAAGAGATGGGATGGAATACTTCCTAGATCTTGACCCTGGTTACCAAGGAAGGCCTACAAAAAAAACAACCCATCACACCTAGGATACTAGTGCTTTCTATTAGTTACTGAAGACTAATTTTGTATTGAACAACAGTGAAATGAGAGTTACATTTAGTGACAGAATCCTTTATATAAAAGATATTAATGTATGCAACACATATTGTAGAAATGCTGTGATATCAAAGGTTTGAACACAACTTACTAGCCCATTTTTAATTTTCTGTATACATTTTGCCCTGAGTTGTTTTTTGTTTTCTTTTTCCCTGACAATTTTTCACAAAAAAAGGTAATTTTCCTTTCATTTTTATCCATAACCAAGATATGTATGAAATTTTCACCTGTTTTGAGACCCTTGAACATCATACTACAACATACAGCAACTTGCTCCAGAAAACTTAGTTGAATTCTGAGTCTGTGTCTGTAATATATTTAAGTGAACATTACTGTTACAGAAATAATTGTTTCTGTGGTTTTATTTTTTACACATATACTCCGGTAAATTATTCAATAATAACCATCTCTTATTGAACTCTACACTCAGGAATTGCAAGTACTGGATAACTTGGGTTTTTATTATATATTTATGTTTTTACTATTTTGTTGTTTTAGAAAACTCTCCCTAATGTGCTGGAGGAGAGAATAGAGACTAGCTCTCTGAGAACTGATTGCTGTGTTTATACGGACCCTTGGTATGTTTAAGACTGTTTGTAGTTGAAGTCTGTACCAAGTTTGAGGATTTTATTATTCTGTGTTTTCCCTTTGTTTCACTGTGTTTTCCTGCTGGAATTTTCCATCGCTCCTGGCTTGTAATCCACCCCTGATTGGTCCCTGCATGCAGCAGGGTAGCATTTCCATATATGGTATATACCTGCCCTTGTATTCCCAGTTTTGGAGGCTTTTACCTTGTATTGCAAACCCCTTCCAGGTTTTTCCCTAAAGCCCTCCTGAGTTCCACCCTGTTCCAGAACCTTCCCCACTGATCCTATATAAGCTGGGCATCAGTTCAATAAAAAAAACACCCCCTTTTTTCTCTCCCTGCACCCCTGTGGAATCTGTGTCTCCGCTCCCCTGTTCCCTATCAAGACTGCCCTAATGAGCATCAGTCTCACACTTGTGGAAAAAGGACACGACTCCAAGGTTTACAACGTTGGCTTCAGGCATTTAAAGAAGACTTTTTTTAACATCCCTTGTGAAAGCCCTTTACTTTTTTTCCTCTTTTTCTTTAAACCATTGGAAGACAATTTAGTATTGATGAAAAGATGCATTGTGATAGTAACAGAGAGTGGGTTTCTTCTATGCTTAGGACAAGTATACAAAGACACTGAAAATAATCTAAAATTTAAAGCAATCAATTTACTCAATGAAGTAATTTCATATATCAGTGTTTAATCACTTAAATGATTCTCATTTAAAGTTTCTGCTTCCTTCTTACTTTTTTTCCAAGTATGGGAGCAAAAAGATCCCTTGTTAATTAGACTACACATATTCTAGCATTGATGCATCTAACAACATCTACTTCAAATCCACTGCGGGATATATGGTCCCTTTGAATTTGACATTTAATTTTCTGCTAAACCAGCCATCAAGCATTGCTAGATTCACACCAGCAGAACCTTCAAAAATGCTGATAATGTTTGCAACCAATTCAAAACTAAATGAAAATGTATGTCTTTGGTTCTTCTTTCCCATTCTAAACCAGAAAATCAAATTCTGTATTTTTCTTGATGAGGTCTTTCTACTTTTCGCTGAGCATCCCAATCAGACACCAAAGGCTTTGTATGGATTCATTAAGGTGCTAAAAGCTGTTCCAGTTCTAAATTGGAAGTCAAGAAATCATTGTGGAAAGATACAACACAGGGCTGAAATAATCATTCTTCATCATACAGAGTGATACAGAGACAGTCCGTGACTATTATCTGTTGACCTAAAGTTGAAACAGAGAATAGACATATCCTACACTACTTCCCTAACGCAACCTCTTCAGTGCTGTCCCCATAATCATGGAAAAAAGTTAATTAATTCCTTGTTCAAAGGCAAAAAGGGGTCAAATCAAGAGAAGAAATCATTAACAAGCCAAATCTCTCCTCTGGAATAAAATCTAACTGTTGCTGCAAGTCTTAATATAGTTGTAGATTTTAATGTAGTTTTATATCATTTTATAGTCTTTTGCCTTTGAAAAATAGTTTGTAACTCCTGTACCAAATACTTAGGCTAGATTTTAACCTCTGTGTCACATTGTTGAAGCCTGTTTTTGTGCTAAGGGAGAGATATTATTTTGTATTCAGATAGCTATTAGAACATGTTATAGTCAAAATAAAATATTGTTTAGTCGTAGTATAAAGATGAGGTTACAGGTACTGGAAGAACTCTAAATAGAAGATGTAATGTGACGAAGATGAGGGTGGGGGGAGGAAGGAGTGGTCTTAGGACCACTGACTCAATTCCAGGGGGCTGTTCCAGAGGGGTGGTTTGAGATAGTTTGTAGGATGGGTCAATTAGACATTGGATATGTGTCTTAGATAGGGTAATTAAGTAGGGTCATAAATTTGTAGATTCTGTACGCCGGGGCGTGTGCATCATGTACTTCAATTGCTAAAGCGTTGGCTGAACTTTTAGTGAAGGATCTTTTCCACCTTAACCCTGTTGTGGAAGTTTTCTTCCAAGGAATTCCAGGCAACATAACCTTCAGGCTTTTCTGGAAATAATACATGTAGCCAGAAGACTATGTACTCTTCAGTGAGGACTGTAATAGCTTATTTCAAATTTGCCGCTATTTAGATCTGTTATTTTCACCAAACGAATATATTAAATCCTTTTCTTACCTAGTTTGTCTGTGTTTTCTCATTCTCTATCCTGTGTGGCAGTGCTGCACACCATAGGAGTGGCAGCAACCAGAGAAGGGACTGTAGGTCACAATGTCCACAGGCATGTGTCCCACCAACTAGAGACACCTGGATGTGTTTATCTTTCCCCAGTGAATTTAATCCTGAATGTGTGTCTGCACACATCATTCCTTAGCAAATGTTAGAGTCCTCTGTGTGTGTGTGTAAGCATGCACTCACATATGGACTCTCTGGGACACAGGCTCAACCTCACCACCTGCCAAACCTGCTAGCATGTACAGCAGCAGCATCCACGGGAGTGGGATAGAAGGATACCTGGGTTTTCAGGCTACACTTGACTGGGCTTCAGCAACTGCAAAGAAAAAACACTGGTCCTGGAATCCACAGACTTCAACAACTCACATCATCATGGCTAGGCTTCGCGAACGAAGATTTGAGAAGGGCTCTACCCACGTTTGCTACAAGCGCGCTGGTGGCTAAAAAGGCCAATGCGCGATAGGCAAGTCTGGTCGCAAAAGGCACAGTGGAAAGTCTCCACAGGCTGTACTGGCGAGGCACGGTTCTTTCTGTGCTGTCTTTTTTCTTCCAAACTGATCCTGCATGCGCTCTCAAAGGAAGCAGCAGCGTTATAGATGGTGTGTCTCCATGCCTTCCGATTGGAGGCCAGAGCGGTCCATTGATGGTGGTCAATATGGCCAAGGCTGAGGTGTTGTTTGAGGGAGTCCTTGTATCTCTTCTTCGGGGCTCCTCTCTTGTGGCAGCCGGTGGCAAGCTCACCATAGAGCAAAATCTTAGGGAGGCGGTGACCCTCCGTCCTGGAGACGTGCCCTGCCCAGCACAGCTGCGTTCTCAGCA
>VXBX01005930.1:0-11635 GCA_013400415.1 Scytalopus superciliaris | reverse complement strand
GGGGTTACAGTGGCAGTGCTGGGTGGATGGTTGGACTGGATGATCTTATAGGTTTCTTTCACCCTCGATGATTTCATGATTCTGTGGCACAACTGAAATGGGCAAGCCAGTTACATCTCTTCAATTTGTGTATTGTAGCCAACAAACCTAATCTTAAAAGCTCAGACTTATTTACTACTCATTTATACACTGTATCAATTAAATACATTGGTTTTCTTACAGCTGTCAGAATACAATTGTTAATGCAATTTTCAGGCAGATGATTCTATGATTGTAAGGCAAAGGCTACTGTGGCTGAGCTGAAGGACAGAGAACAAGAGTCCTTAAAAAGTCAAAGATCTAAATTTAAGCTACTCCGTTCCCAAGAGCCACTGGTAATAACTATGTTCTGTAGTTGATTTATTTATAACTATAGCAGTTGCAGTGGGAACAAAACATTAGGCCAAATTCTGACCTCAGAATATAAATCTAGAATAATTTTGCTCTGATTTTTTCAATTTTGATGATCTTACTTTGGATTCATTCTGTTGTCATTGAGGTCAGAATAACATCCAGTTTTGAACCCAAAGAGTAGCAGAGTGTATGTTCAATACAGGCTGCAGCCACCTCCATATGCTCACTTTTACCTGGAGGCTGACAAGACTTTGATCCTCCTCTGTATGCCAGGGACAGATAGACAGCCTGGCAGGCTCTCCATGGCTGAGGAGTCTGGTTTGGTCTCTATACAACTACCAGTTGCTTTCAGTGATACTAGGAGAAGCTTTTCAACTTTAAGGGCACTGTATCAGTTTATAAATCAGTTTTGCAGGAAGGAGGACTCAGATAGCCATTACTAATTCTGCTATACCCAGATGATATATTTATGATAACAGCAATGTTTCACTGTTTATTTGGGAGTAAACAAAATAGTTTCACAGAATTGGAGAAATTCTGCTACAGCAAATGAAGCTACACAACATGTCTGAAAACTTGATGCATGTCAGGACTAGTGGCAACACAGCAGCCCTCACTCACAGCAGAAGCAGCGCTCAGTGGCCTGCTTCTGTAGAGTGGGAACATGGGCTGCAGGGAAGTTAAAGAATTTGTCAGCTGGGTTTATTCAGCTTGTTTTAGTAAGTTAATAGAGAAGTATGAATGTCTTCATTACAGGAACATTCTTCAGTAACAATCATATGTCAGCCCATAGAAGATGAAACTAATTCTCTATTTTGGATCATATCTGGTCTGGATTAGAAAATACAGTACTTTCAAGATTTCATCTCTCAGTTCAGTGAGTCACAGCTTGTAGTGAAAAGTCCCAGCTATTGTGCTTCCCCCTTTCTTAAGACTTAACATTGTCTTGGGTATATTTTTTAGTTTCTGGTTTGGATAGATTTTTACAAAAATGTAAAGCAGACTGCTGCTGTAATAATTCCTGAGTTTAGCCATGCTCTGATGGCTGGAATATGATCCTTCTGGGTTAATAAAGCAACTAACTGGGGGTTCTGTTATGTTTTTGATAGACTGTTTTTATTTTGCCCTTGAAAATAACAATTGTTTGTTATAATCCATGTACTTCGCTAATTGTGTGGAGCTGTGATTCAGATATTGCCAAGACATCTGTACATATTGTCCTTTCCGTAGTTTAACCATGTCTCAGTTCATGTCTTGGTCATTCAGGCCTTCACCTCTGTGACCTTCGATAATAGGTTTAGCATTTAAATGAATGGATGTGACAACAAAAAGAAAACATTTCTTAAGAAAATAAACTAGTTATGCTTTGATTGATGCAGCTGTTTTTCTGATCCCTTGTTTATACATCAGGAATCAGAAGAACTGCACTGCATCTCTAAAGCTACTTGAAATTATTTCAAGAGGATTTGCTCCTGGTGGAACCAGTACAAGCAAAAATCCCCAAGATATTTCCCAACAGTATCTGCACCTCAGTAATGGCAAATGTAGTAGCAGTTCACAGATACACAGAGCAGGACATTTCTGCAGGCTAATGTGCTTCCCCACTCACATGCTAACAGACATACCAATGCTCATATCCACAGTGGATATAAAGTGGTACATCCCTGGCCAGGGATGTACAGAATGTGCATTAGCTGACCTTCTGGGTTGGAAAAGAGGCCTAGGAAGTCATAACCTGGTTTGTGGTTACAATCTCTCACTTTGCTTTAAACATCTTGCCTTGGGAGGATGACAGTATGGTTATGACAACCCTGCCTTCTCTATTTACAGGTGTTCCCTTTCCAAAGAACTTCCTTCAGATCTGCAAGAAGATACTCTGTCGGCTTTTTCGTGTGTTTGTTCATGTCTATATCCACCACTTTGACCGTATCATCCTCATGGGAGCTGAGGCCCATGTCAATACCTGTTACAAGCATTTTTATTACTTTGTGACAGAACTCAACCTCATAGACTGCAGAGAACTAGAGCCTTTGGTAAGTGTGGGCTTGAGGGAAAGCTCTAGGAAATTTCCCTCCTTTCACTGAGGTTTTTCTCACACTTGTTGCAGTGAGTTTCTTCTAGGAATACATATCTGTGGTTCAACACTGGCAATTTAAAGGCATGAACTCTGCCTCTGTACATAGACCCATTCCATCTGCTGCAGTATTTGTGAGATGCTCACTAGATTTGGGAGAAAGGGAAAAGTGTACTGTATTTTGTATAGAAAAATACAAGGTGGGAAATCCTGCCATTTAAAAATAGACATTTATTTGTCTGCTTTTGCTTCCTATACTATATATTTAATGCATAATTTTATTCTGTCTTTTTTCATTGGTCAGTAATAACACTCATAGCGGTCACTTGAATCCATGTGAAGGGAGCAGTTATCTATATAAGGGTGAATTATGAGTTTTTTTTCATCTTTAAGTAGGTGTTTATGAAGATATTGAGTGTGTAAACACCAGAGCACAGTCTAAATCTAAGCGAGACAGATGAGGTAAGACAGAGGTTCAGGTAATTAGCGCTGTAACAAAACCAGACACTTCCTTGTGGACTGAAATAGATTAAAATTAAATTAATTGTTTCCAAAAGTAAGGCCACAAAAATGGCACTGCGTATGCTGTTACTTGCAAATGCAAATAAAATAAAAATATAAGTAGAGAAGGAAAAGTAAGGCACAATTCAGAAAGCAGTTTATGTTAAAATCCTCACTGTGGACATTTAGCCAGTTTTAAAAGGGATCAGGGAGGCTTTTCTCTGTAGGTCAGAGTTTGGAAAATACTGTGTTATACAGCTTATTATGAAGTGCTGGAAACACTGGGATTGTTTAATTTGTTTTTCACACAGAATCACATGGCTGAGGGGTTGGTTGGCACCTATGGGTATTGTAGTCCAAGTCTCTGCTGAAAGCTGTGTCACCTATAAAGGGCTGCCCACGACCACATCATGTTTTCAGTTTTTCTACAGAAAGGCACACTGCAAGGATGTGTATAGCATAATTGATATGAAACAATTCTGAAGGAGTGATTGGAGGAGAGCCTGTGAAGTGAGACAAAAATTGATTATCCTGCTTTCAACAGTTCACAAGGCCCACTGAAAGTCACTTCAATGTGGCATGTATTGATAAGTTGAAATTTATCTATGATTTCTTTCTAAACAGGATAATTTAATATGCCATCTAAATGTGTTCTAAGGGATAGAAGAAGGCCCTGCAAAAGAGAATTTCTTTGTCAGACTTGTGATCCTAGGTTAGCTGTGGCTGTTAAATGCTGAGGGTGAATTCCAAGCAAGATACAAAACCAGGATGTCTCAGAGATAGGAATAGATGTGGTCTTAAGGCTGTTACAAGAACTTTTCTTGCTTTGGAATACAGAGAGCACACAAATTATTTAATGCTGCAATTGGTGGTAAGCAATAGTTCTGCACTAAGCTGGCAGATGAAGATTTGGGGCCAGAGTGGTCCAGGAGATGGGCAAAGGGCAGCAGCAGAACAAGCTAGGCATGTGCTCCCCCTGTGCTTTCCTTTTGCATTCTGGCATTCCCTTCCTTCACAAAATTATTCAGGGGATCATCATATGATGCAGTATTATTAACTTTGCTGGAATGCACAATCTCACAGAAAAATGTTTCACCTGCTTCCCACTTTCTGTCCTTGATTTGGGTGGTTATTAGCAGTGTGGAAAAGTACAAAAAGCCTCATGTCTATTTTTCTCTTCAGGTGAGCAGAGAGGAGGGTTGGAATTGTCAGACAAGCAGACATTGCTAATAATCTTGAATTTTAATGTGGTAGTTGAGGACAACCTGTGGTCTGCCAGGTTTGCTATGACAGGAAATGAGCCCACATTATCTCCCTTAATTAGAAAATGGGCCAAGAGATGATTAAATAAACAGACTGCCACATGCTTTAATAAACAGGAAGACAACTGATTTATCCAGATAACTTTTCTAAGAAGAGAGAATAATAGAGGAAGTTGGCAGTAGATGAGTCTTAATATTAGTCTGCAGGACTTATGCTCTATGTTTAAAATAGATTTTATCAGTCTTTTGCAACCCAGTGTAGTAGTTGTAAAATGAAATGAAGCAAATAAGTCAAATGGGGCTCTCCTTCCCATCTGGGAGTTGCATAACTTGTCCTTTCTGCAATGAAATAGGAGGCTATAGCTGAAAATGCTGTGTGTCATTTTCCCATCCCCATCAGTATGTTGACAGATTCCTGACTCTTTCATAGAGTTGTTTTATGTGGGCACTAAAAATGTAACTGACATGCTCACTGACCCCACAGGGGATCCTGAGGGAAAAACACGTGTTCAGTTGGCTAATTCAAGGAAAACGAAGAAGTGTGAAAGTGTATCTGTCCTTTTCTGCAACTGACAGACAGACAAAGCAGCACTATGAGAGCTCTCAGAAGACCTTTAAGGCATCCCTTCATGGGAAGGCTATCAGGAAACAAACTGTTCGGGCTTTAAAATGTGGAGTCTGCTTTGTGCTGGCTTCTTGTGTAGCTAACTTTATTTTCCATTGGCAGCAGTTCACCTTAATTCACTTCTGAACCTCTTCCCATGGCCAAAACTGCCTACCCTACTGGTGTCTATTACCTCCCTGTGTAGGTGACTGCTTGTCAACTTCAAACACAGCATTTAAACATACTTTTTAGTGACAATATTTATGCAGCTGCCTCAGTACATGAATTTACTGGTCAAACAGTAGCACAGCTATGGCAAGTAATGCCCCTTTACTTCCTTCCTGTGATTCCTTTCTTCCATCAACATATTTCTTGGCATGTTGGACTTAAGAAATATATCATGTAGTTTTGTAAGCACATCATGAACAAAACAATCTTGGTTTGTGGAATTTTACTTAATTTATTGCCAGTTAACAAAAGTTCTGATTACCGATCTGGGTATTGAGGAAAAAACCTCAATTAAACAAAAACCCTTGGTGAAGACACACTTTTCTTCACCAGGCTTTAATTCAGTAAAAAATTTCTCCCTGTTTTCGGGTCTCAACTCACCTTGGTTTTACTACACATTATATTCAGCTACTCCTAATCCTTTTGATGAAGAGAGGGGCAATGCAAGAGACTGATGATGTGTGTGTTATTTCTTACTTGTTTTCCCCCACTCCAACTTGGGTTTACTGATGAATATAGTCCCTCCATGATGTCCCTGCTCTGATGTAGGTTGCCCATGACCCACAGTTCCTTCAAGGGTATGCCTGCTCTGGCACACACACTTCCTTTCAAGTGTACGTCTCCAACCACATCCCAACAGTGCCACCATTTGTCCTCTTTTAACAGCTCCTGTTTTCTTAAATATCTGTGAGCAGAGGCACCTCATGCTTTTCTAGCTGAAATTTTGGCACATGGTGGGTTTATTGCAGTGGTTTCAGGAGCAGCTGGAAGTAAATGGCTGACACAGGACAGTTCATGGTCTCCTGCCACAAGAAGTCACTCCTTGCTACAAAAACCCTGACAGTTAGGCCCAATACAAAGCTTCCTCTACTAAGTACATCTTATGTAATCTGTTGTTTAAACCTTACTTTCTATTTCCAGTTTTCCTTTAGGGTTTTGCCTCTCTCAGGGGTCATAACTCTCTTCATGACTCCTCACATGTGGAATATAAAAGGATTTAGCATTTGACAGAAGTCTGGTGAGCCTGAATTTAACAGTGTTTGCAGGTGCCACAAAATAAGAGTTGTACTAAGAGTAGGGCTTGCTCCTAGTTCTACTTCCTACCTTCAGCAGCAAACTGGATCCTTGGCACATACAAAAGAATTAAGAAGACCAAATCTTCCTGTGTTGCTTGATGTGGTGTTTGCTTTGCTGTTACTTTAAGAGTTACACTGGTAAAATAGGGAAGTGAGCAATCTTTAAGTAACCTGATCTACTGGGGCTTTGTGGAGTTCATCAGTCAGAAAAGGGGAAGAGTATCTTCGGTCACAGGCTTGCCAAGCTGGTGAACAGGGCTTTAAACTAAAGCTGCTGAGGAAGGAGAACGTTGGTCCATCCCACTCCTATCAGTTTGATGCCAGTGCCATCTGTAGATTCCCAGAGCGTTAACAGGGATCACAGGTCAGGAGAAGAGCAGCACAAGGGAATTCCTGACACTCCAATGGGGACCCAACTCAAATGTGCTCTGTGCAAACACATGGGGAATAAAGAAGAGGAGTTAGAGACAAGCACATGCCTGCAGAGCTATGATCTTATTGACAGCAAGGAGATGTGGTGGGATCTCTGCTATGATTGGAGTCTTAGAATGGAAGTACAGGCAGGGAAGATGAGAAAGGGGTGCCCCCCTCTATGTCAATGGCAAATTTCAGTGAATGGGGTTGGATGAGAAACTGAGTAAGATCTTATGAGTCAGGATTGAAGGGAGGGCCGGGACAGGTGACATTACAGTGGAGGTCTGCTACAGGCTGCCTGACCAGGAAGACTGAGCAGATGAGCACCTTTACAGACAGATCAGAGTGGCCTTGCGCTCACAAACCCTGGTCCTCATGGGGGACTTCAACCACCCCAGTATCTGTTGGGGAGGCAACACAGCTCAAGAAAGCTGGTTAATACTCAAAGATCACCTCCTCTGAGCTCTGGAGCAATGCATGCCAATGAAGACGAAGACGACAAAATGCCAGGAGGCCTGCTTGGTTGAACAAGGAACACCTGAAGAAACTAAAACACAAAAAAGAAGCCTGCAAAAGGTGGAAATAAGGACAGGTATCCTGGGAGGAATACAGAAGAGTTGTCCAAGTAGACATGGATCACCTTTAGGTGAGGAAAGCTAAAGCCCTAACAAAATTAAATCTGGGCAGGGACATCAAAGGCGACAAGAAAAGCTTCTATAGGTATGTTGGTGATAAAAAGAAGATAGGGGGAAAAGTTGGCCTTCTCTGGAAGGATGTGGGAGACTTGGTTACCCAGGACATGGTTAATCATGGTACTCAGGAGAAGGCTGAGCCGCTCAATGACTTTTTTGCCTCAGTCCTCACCAGCAAGTGCTTCAGCCACACTGCCCAAGTCACAGAAGGCAAAGTCAGAAACTGGGAGACTGAAGAACCAACAGCTGTAGAAAAGTACCAAGTTTGAGACCATCTAAGGAACCTAAACATACACAAGTCCATGGAACCTGATGAGATACATCCATAGTCCTAAGGGAACGGGTAGAGGAAGTGGCTAAGCCACTTTCCATCATGTTTGAGAAGTTGTGGCAGTCTAGTGAAGTTTCCACTGACTGGAAAAGGGGAATCATAACCTCTGTTTTTAAAAAATTAAATAAAAAAGACCTGAGGAATTACAGACCAGTCAGTTTCACCTCTGTACCTGGCAAGATCATGGAGCAGATCCTCCTGGGACCTATGCTAAGGCACATGGAAGACACAGGTGATTAATGACAGCCAACGTTGCTTTATTAAGGGCAAATCATGCCTGACAAAACTGGTGGCCACCTACAACGGGGTAATAGTGTTGATAGATGAGGGAAAAACAATGGATATCATCTATCTGGAGTTGTGCAAAGAATTTCACACTATTCCACACAACATTCATGTCTCTAAGCTGGAGAAACATGGATTTGATGGGTGGACAAGTGGATAAGGAATTGTCTGGATGGTCGCACTCGTAGTGTTGCGGTCAGTAGTTCAGTGGAGACCAGTGGAGAGTGCTGTTCCTCAGGGCTTGGGTTTGTGACCAGTGCTGTTTAACTTAATCTTTGTCAGCATCACGGGCAGCAGGATCAGCAAGTTGGCTGGGGACACCAAGTGGTCGTGTGTGTGTGGTGCAGTCGACACGCTGGAGGAAAGGGATGCCACCCAGAGAGACCTTGGCAGGCTTGAGGGGTAGGTCTGTGCAAACCTTGTGAAGTTCACAAGGCCAAGTGCAAGGTCTTGCTCCTGGTCAGGGCAGTCTTTTTTATGTTTAACCAATGTAGTGTCATCCTTACAGAGCAAAGATTACCTTTTGCACACTTTAAGAAATATCAAAAAATACATTGCAAATTAGTTAGTTTGCCAATAAATTCCTAAGTAACTGGAAACTATTGATGGTAGTGAAATTTACCTCTGAGGACAGGGGTAATAGACAGCAGAGTATAGCCACCTGCTTTACTTGTTCTCCAGAAGTATTTTTTAATAAGTCACATCTTGTGAAAACATGAATCTTTTTCTCAGAAGCAATTTTCATAAACGTTTTTAAATGAGAACAGAAAGTAATAATTACACTTGAATGAGAAAAAGTAGAGAAAAATATAACTTATGTGTGCTGTTTTGCTAACTGTTGAAATGTTGATTTCATTTAGATGCAGAGACTGTCAGCCATGGTAGAAACTGAATAGTATTGGGGATGGAAGCAGTGACCATCAGTGGAGCTGAGTGTATAAAAATGGTGAAGCTGGTAATTGCCTCCATGAGGATGGAGTTCATCTGCAGGATGAATCAGGACAGTAGGATCTTCTTGCCTTGTTCTACATTCCTGTTAGTATAAAATCTTTCATTGGCGTTATAGCATGATTGGTTTCTGATAACATTTTCATGTAACAAATGAGCTGCTTGAAAGTAACACACAGAAGTCAGGATACCAAATCAAAACGTCTCTGTTTTTGCACGAGGTTCTCCATGTTCCCTGTCTGTTTTGGGATATATTAATCAAAAGTAGTCATATGGTGCTCAGGTGAACACTTGAGAACGTCTCTTTTATGTTCTTCGCTCTACCAGGGCTACAGAAAGGCATAAATATCAATCGCTCAGCTTCATCACTCTGTCACTCTTCCTCTATGCATAAGGCCCAATTAGCTGCTACTACACATCTAATTTACATCTTTTCACAAAATAATTAGTGGCTTTGCACACATCTTTGTCTATACTACAAAAAAATGTTTACTGATCAGGCAATTCTTTGCCAGAAATGTCATAAACATAGTAGAAATACTGTAAACATAGCATGTCTTGCAATAGCCCCATCCAGCATTCACAGTGAAAAACTCAGCAGTAGCAGGTTTAACAAAACATGGCAATGTACTGACATTTTGATACAGGGGCACTCAGATGAAGCATGATTGAGTGAAACAGGATGATTAAATGAGATTTCTGCACACAAATTTTTCAAGCATGTATTTTTTAATAGAAGTATACTTTTCTTAGTTCACTTTTTGGTGTTTTTTTTTTTTTTCCAAATTGCTACTTTACCTGCTTAGCTGGTTTTTATATACTGAAAATAAGAATTTACACTCCTCAAGTCCATTTTTTCCATGTGTCCACTTAAAAGCTTCATGAAAGCAGTGAAGGTACCTACAGATCAATAGAGTCTGAAATGTAAATTATTTGTCAGTCAGCGAAAGACAGTTTTAGCTCTAAAGCACAGGAGAACTAATTTCATTATAATATTGTCACTATCCTTTATAGCTACACAGTTCTGCATTTACAGTGCTGGTCATTTGCTATCAAAGTACAGCCCTTCAGATCCTTCGCCAGTGTCCTGTGTTACAACACTTAGAAGAAGCAGGACAACTACAGTAGTAACACACTGGTTTAAAGATTTTTGTGCCTTTTTATCCTTCTAGGTATCCCAGTGTGTTGTGTGTGCTGTCTGGATGACTTAAACTTTAGGCAGGGAACATGTAAGTCTTATTTGGAGTAATAGATGTTGCTCATGCTCCAGAAGGATAATTGATAATTCCCTAAATAATCTATCATTTACAAATTCTGACCAAAAAATGTATCAATGAAGCTTCTCTGTCTGCTTTTCTTATGCTTTGACACTGGGATATCCAGAGGGAGAGCTGACAAGTCCCTGCCACTCTGTTACAAACAGATAAGCACAACCCAAACAGCTCCCTCTGGAGGAGCTGGCACTTGGCATTCCCGTGCTTTCTCTGACATAGTTTTCTCTATCCTTGCACAAAACTGCGCACCATGCCCTCCACTAGATGGAACTGACTAGCAGTCTCTCTTAATGCAAAATCCATTTGCTAAATATTTAGCATCTGCCCTGTAGAAAACTGCCCAGCTGCTACATGTGGCAGTAGATGCAGAACCAATATCCAGCAGGTGTGTACATACGGATAACTGAGTCAGAGGTTGTTTACCAGTGAGAATGTGTGTGTGTGTGTGCTTTCAGTGGTTCTCTTTAGACATGTAATGCAGGCGTACAACTAGTCTAAACCTGTTCAAAATTCAGGTACCTGCTTGTTCACAACATTAATTCATCTAATAATTTAGGGGTTTTCTGTAAGATTGTTGCTTATAGTTGCTTTCTCATCATAGGGTGGTGACTGAGTACTTTTTCAGATATTATCCAAAAATAGATGCACACTTACTAAGCCAACTTTAATATAATTTTCTTTCTTCCCCTCTAATAATAAATTAATAAAAGCATTCCTATTCAGGCAATGCTTGTCACTGCTGCCAACTAGAAAGCAGTAGTTTAATCCTAAATAAAAAATCCAAACAAAACCCAAAAGCAAACAACAATAAAGAAACCAAGAATTCCCTGCCCCTAGTCCAAATATGATAATTTCCAACAGGTTTTCTTTTGCATTGTATAAATGAACAAGTGACACAAATTTCTCAAGAAATGGATCTGATTACTAACTAAACAAGCAATCAGTTGTAGCTAAATGCCATCTTTCCCATGTCCTGCAGAAATTAGAGGGGAATTGAGAACTCTAGGACTTGACATTTCTCAAAAATAGAATTCTCAACTTTGATGCTCAAAGAAAGCAGAGTTGTAAGATGCACTGCTGTGCCAGATTTTCTGACTGTGTAATTTCTGGCATACATGTTTTTATCCCATCAGCTGCTTTCCCTGCACTGAACTCAAGACAGAAAGACTTTCCTAGTGACAATTTTCTGTATGTCATCTGTGTATTAGGGGAATTGGAGTGGATCTTTTCGGTGCTCTGGATTAACCACCCTCTCTGCTGTCTTGTGCTTTGACACAGTTCTCTTTTTTGTGGGTGCATAAGTACAGGTGTCTGTTGTTGGTCAGGAGGACACCACATAAGTCCTCTTTTAAAGTTTAGCTAATGACTGTAAATTATAGTCTTTTGAATAAAAAAGACTTCTCCAAATTAATCTACATATCACAGTTTGCAACAAACAGCACCATATTTGTGCTTCAAAGAGATTATTAATACAAAGAAAAAAGGGTTGTAGTTAACAGTCCAGAATAAAGCAAGAACATGAAACTTTTCAAGAAACTTCTCCCTACAAATAC
>VXBX01005929.1:0-10155 GCA_013400415.1 Scytalopus superciliaris | reverse complement strand
AAGGGAAGATGCGGAGCTCGTTAAGGGGCCCGGGATCCGTGGGATGGGATAAAATGGGAGCGGGGCTGGAATTCTGGCCATGGGAGCGGGAATTGTGGGCACTTTTATGCAAACCCTTGGCTTTTCCAGCCTCTGAGCAGGAATTACAGGATTGCTGAGGTTGGGAAAGGCCTTTTAGGGTGTCAGTCCTGTTGTGTGTGTGATTCCTGGGGTTTGGAATTTTAAACCATTCCCTGGAAATGGGTGTTTTATTCCCAAGGGACATTTCAGAGCCCGACTTTCCAGCGGGAGGGGATTTTCCCATCACATCCTCGAGCCAGAGGCTGCACCGAAGGGACAGGGATCGCAGCATCCCGATGGATCTCTGGGAATTCTCCCGCCCATGGGAGTTTTCCAGAGTTTTCCAAAATTTGGGATGTCTGTGTGTGTATAACCCCCCCACGGACACATCCATGGCCGGTGCTGCTCCCTCATCCCGGGAAATCGCTGGATTTTCAGCCTGGTCACTCCCAAAAACCCCTTTTCCCGGGAGACCCCTTTCCCACATGGAAGGAGCTGGGAAAACCACCCCTCCTCCCGGATTTTTTAATCCTAACATGGTTTTTCCTACTCGTTAACACTAAACCTCATTCCCTTTTCCCAGGGGAAGGCAAGGATGGGGTTAAGGAATTCTGAGGCCGATGGAGACTTTTCCCTGCCTAATGGAGCTTAATTAACGGTCAATTAAACCCCAATCCCAGCCTTTGATCCCGAGCCCTCCCTTTCTTTGGCTCCCACCATCTTGAATTCCATAGGGAGCCCGAGTGCAAACAAGTTTGGGAGCGCGCCGCTCCCTTTCTCTTCCCGGCCTTTTTCCCCCTTTTCCCTCTTTTCTTGGGCCGTCTGGAGGCGGCGGATCAAAGGGCCCTCAGTGAAAACAGGGAATTCCCGCTCCAAAGGGTGTTCATTAACGGTGTTCCTCGGGAGAATCCGCCTTTTCCCACCAGTTTGGGGCCGAACCCCCCCCAATTTCGGCTGTTCCCTTTGGGTTTGAGTCGTTGGGTTGGTTTATTTTGGTGATTGAAAGCAGGACTGGGAGTTAAATCCAGGACAAATCCTTGGCTTTGCTGGGAGAGCTCCGGGAAAAGCAGCTCCGAGCCCCGATCCTGATGGTTGTAGCATTCAAGGAATATTTTGGGGAGCAAAACTTGGGATGAAATGGGGAGTTTGGGGATTTAAAGCCTGGCTTTGTATGGAGAAAGCAAGCCCAGTTTAAATGGAGGTCGAGGCTCTGAGCAGCAAAATGATGGTTTTAATCAGGAGAAGCAGGTTGGGATTTGTCAAATCCGTGTGTTTTTATTTAATATCGTTATCTCTGCCCTTCAATCCGGTTATTGAAACCATAACATCAATATTTTATTAATTCCTCGTTAATTATTAAGGGCTTGTTTTTTTTTTTTAGCTGCAAAACTCCGAAAGAAAAAGATTTTGTGTTTTATTTTCATTGTTTTGCTGTAATTCGATTATTTGCAGCCCGGCCTTCCCGAGCTCTCCGGCCGGGAACGGCTCCGGCTTCCTGGAAGTCAGGTTATCTTTAATTCCTGCCTCCAGTGCGCCCATTCCCCTCCTCCCTGCTATCCCAGTGCTGGATAAAGGGGGAACCATCCTAACAAAAAGGGGGAAAAAGCAGCCTGTGCGTTCTCCTTGCTCCGGGCACGGCCTCAGCTGGATTTTGCCTTTCCCTGCCATTCCCGGTGGGAATGCGAGGCCTGAGCGATAGGGAAGGGAATTCTGCAGCAAAGGTGCCTCTGAGCCTTCCCAGCGGCGGCTCCCAGAGGGCTGATTAGGTGGGAATAATCGGGTGATTCCAGTTAATTAGGGATCGTTTAGTTCCCTTTCACTTGGGAATGTCCCCCCTGGATAAGGGGAGATTTGCCAATGGATTTATTAATGTATTCCGACAGCCCTGAAGCTGCTGCAGCCACATTCCCACCTTTCCAGGACAGGTGGGAATTCCAGGGAGGGGCTCATGCCCTGGGATGGGATTGGAGCAGGACACACCTCTCCCTGAAAATCAGCCTGTGGGAAGGCTCGCTCCGGTTTGGGATCCTCTCTGCTTTGTTCCATGGGACATGGAATGGTTTGGGTGGGATCATCCCGTCCCATTCCAGCCCCTGCCAAGGGCACCTTCCCTAGAGCGGCGTGCTCCGAGCCCTATCCTTGAACACTTCCAGGGATGGGAACTCCAGTGCCATGGAAAGGAGGGTGAGTCTCCATGCCTGGAGGGATTTAGGTGGGAAATTCCCTCCTGGAAAGGGTTTCCAGCCCCGGCACTGCGGTGGGATCCCATCTCCTCCTGCACTCCTTGGCCCTCTCCTTTTGTTCTCCTGTCACTCCTCCTTTTCCTTCCCTAATCCCTGCTGGAATTGTTGTGGTGGGAGCGTTCGGTGCCCTCGGCCTCCTGCCTGTCCAGGATCCCGGGATTTGGGATGTTATTGGAGCACCTGGCCTGGCTTTGCTGTTGGAATGACCTGGCATGGATAGCATTGCAGGAGCCTGGGCCAGTGGAAGGTGTCCCTATGGAATGGGATGGGCTTCGGGGTCCCTTCCAAGCCCCGGCATTCCCCGATCCCATGGAACAGCAGAAAGTCATGGGAGTGACATTCCCGCTGCTTTTCCAGCCTGTCCAGGGATGAACAGGGAATGACATCACGGGGGAGGCTTTTCCGCTCTCATTCCCTTGACCCTTTTTTCACTCCGGGCGTTCCCGAGTGCAGGGCCCAGCCTTCCCATCTGGAAAACATTGGGAGGAACAGGATCCTGCGGGGTGGGATGAGGGGGGAACTCGGGCAGCTCATGGGCTGAGCTGGGATTCCAGGGGAACGGAGAATCCCGGGATGCTTGGCTTGGAAGGGATTTAAGGATCATCCCACCCCACCCCTCCTGCTATCCCAGGTTATTCCAGCCTGGCCTTGGATACTCCCAGGATACTCCACAGCTTCTCTGGTGTCCCATCACCCTCCCAGCCAGGAATTCCTAGTGCTGGAGAGGGACTTGGGATATGGGATGGAGGGACAGGATGGGGGAACAGCTTTAAACTGAAAGAGGGGGGATTTAGATGGAACATTGGGAAGGAATTCCTGGCTGGAGGGTGGGCACAGGTTTCCCAGAGAAGATCCTTGAGAGTATCCAAGGCCCGGCTGGAATAACCTGGGATAGAGGAAAGTGTCCCTGCCCGTGGCCAGGGGTGGAACGGGATGATCCTTAAATCCCTTCCAAGCCAAAGCATTCCATGATCATGATAATCCCAGGATTAAACCCGGGAAGCCTCAGCCTGGCGCGGGGGGCTCCATGTGTGCGGGATGAGAATCCAGAGGCCATTCCCAGGCTTTGTGCTGGGCAGGTGCCGTCCCTTCCCATCCCGCTCCACTTGTTTCCCCGCCGCATTCCCGGGCTCGGCAGGGCTGGAATGCCGTCCCGCTCCGTGCTCCGGGGGGTTTTCCATGTGCCGCTCCAGCGCCGGAGCTCAGCTGCTCCCAATTACCTTTGATGGCCGCGCTCTTTGTGCCGGCAGAAGGATCTGGAAGCTCCCACATCTGGTTCGGATCGCTGGGTGGCTTTTCCTTCCGGCCCCTTTCCCGGGAATGCGCTTCCCTGGCTTTTCATGGGCCGCCCCCGCGCCCGCCCCGACATGTGGGGAGAATTAGGGACCTGCCGCTGGAAAAGGGCCCTTCCCGCTGGAATTCTGGGGCAGGGCGGGAAGGGAAGGGAAGGGGGTGCGGATGCGCCGGGAATCGGGGTGGTGGTGGGGTTTGGGGTTGGGATTTGGGGCTCAGTGTTGGAATTTGGGGTTTGATGCTGGGATTTGGTGTTCAATGCTGGAGTTTGGGGTTCAGCACCGGGATTTTTCCCTGATAGCCAGGAATTCCATGGCAAGCGTGGCAGGGAAGGGCAGGGCCAGCACTGAGTGCGCCCTCGGGGGCTGGAGAGGAACAAAAGGGGTCTGGGATTTGCTCCCCAAACCGGCCCCAGTGCGGCCGCATTGGATCCCAAATTCCGGAATGGCATGTTTTTCCCAGATCCTTATTCGGCATCTCCTGGATGAGTCAGGGAGTTGCTAAATCCGGGCTTTCCTGACAGATCTTGACGTCCTGAAAGCCACCTTTGCCATCCAATCCGGGATGGGTGGATGGATGGAGAGCCATGGAATAGCTGGGGGTGGAAGGGATTTCAGGGATCAGCTCATTCCATGGGAAGAGGCACCTCCAGGCCACTTCCAGGGCCGGGGCTGTGGTGGCACAGATTCCCAGGGAACCTGTGGATGCTCCATCCCTGGAAGTGCTCGAGCCTCCCAGTCTATGGAAGGTATCCTGCCCATGGCAGGGGTTGGAATGAGATGATCCCTAAAATCCCTTCCCACCCCAGCCCTTTTGGGATCCTGTGATTCCCCCCCACCCATCTCCGAGGCTTTTCCAAAGGCACTTCCCTGTGTGCCTGACCCTCCTGGAGCCTCATTCCCAAATCCCGGGCACGCAGCGGGGTTTGGTGTTCCTTGCAGTGCATCCTTTAATCCCAATAGCCACGGGGAAGTGGGAGTGCTGCCTCCCGGCCGGAATCTCCACTCAGCAATCTGGGATCTGGGGGGTGAGGCTTTCCTGGGATTCGCTCCCACTTTCCCCTGGAGCAGGTGATCGATATTCCCAACGCTCCGGGTGTGGCTCCAGGAGTCCCTCTGGGCTGTCCCACCCCCCGGGCCTGGCTCCCTGTTTTCGGGTGGGGTGTCCAAGGAGAGGAGCCCCTTTAGCCCCCCCGGGGGCTCTCCCAGCGGCGCTTCCCGCCCGGCTCGCTGTTCCTCGTGCCGGGATCGGGCGTGGTGCCAATTCCCGGGAGCCGCTGCCTGCTCAAAATGGAGGCAGGAAGGGATCCATTTTCATCAAGGACGTGCCACGGATTCGCTCTTCCCGACCATCTGGAGAGTGCTGGGAATCAATCCTGGGATTCAGGCTTCCCATTCCCTCCTAAACTCAGGGAGGAATCTGGCAGCAGGGCAAGGTGGATTAGGGAAAACCGGGATTAGGAGAGTTTTTGCACGGATGGATGGGGCAATTCCAAGCAGAATTCCATGCTGCAGCTGCTCCAGGTTTTTCAGACCCTTTTCCAACCGCATCCCGGAATCTCCCATCCCGGGATACGCTGCAATTCGTGCCGAGGGGGGTGAAATCCACGCTCTGATCCCAAAAACTCCGTGCATTGTTCCTGGTTCCTGTTTATTTTCGGCTCCAGGAGGCTCCGGCAGGAACGCGCGTCCATCTGCTGCCTGATTTGATTTCCAGAGCCCACACTTGGACAAACATTCCCGTTTCAAGCTGGGAAATGTCAGCCCAGAGGCGCTTTGGAAGCTGGGGATTGACTTTGCAGCCCCCCGGGTTTTGTGTTCTGGGAGAACCGGGAAGGGATTTTGCCGGAAAACTGGGATTTTGGGAGCTGACCGAGGCCTTTCCCGCAGGTTTATGCTCCGTCTGCGAGCACTGCCGACTACAACAGGGATTCTCCGGGTTATCCATCCTCCAAACCAGCAGCCAGCACTTTTCCCAGCTCCTTCTTCATGCAAGGTAAGAGGCAAAGCCATTTCCCAGCCTTTTTCCCGGGCCTGTGGTTAATTTGGATCTAATTGAGCCGCTCCAGGGGCAGCATTTTGGGATCATTTCCGGGTCTGTTCCCCTGCCTGTGGGATTTGAGGCTGGATTCGTGTTTTCCTGGGTTTGCTGCTTCCAATTGCAATGGAACTGGGGATAAATTCATTAATAACATTCCTAGAGCTGGGAAAGATCCGTGTTAAAACAGGCTGCTCATTTTTTGTGGAGTAATCTGTTTTTAATGATCACAGAATCATGGAATTGCTGAGGCTGGATCAGCCCTCCAAGATTATCCATGTCCCCAGGGGCCACATCCATGTGGTTTCTGGACACTTCCAGGGACACAAATCCACCATTCCCCATTTTGCCCTTTCCAATGAGGGAATTTTCCCTGTTCTGCTTCATTATTCCCCCCCACCCTGGGGAGCAACAGGCTCTGGAAGCCCTGGAATTCCAAAGCTGGAATTCTCAGACACCAACAGTTTAGCCTTGGGAGTGTCCGAGGCCAGGCTGGCTGTGCTTGGAGCAGCCAGATGCCGAGGGGAAGCGCTCTGTGATTCCATGCCTCTGGAATTCCCGTGTTGCAGATGGCCACCACAGCAGCGACCCCTGGAGCTCCTCCAGTGGGATGAACCAGCCCGGCTACGGGGGAATGTTGGGCAACTCTTCCCACATTCCCCAGTCCAGCAGCTACTGCAGCCTGCACCCCCACGACCGCCTGGTGAGCATCTCCTGGGATGGGGGCACCTATGGAAAAAGGGGTGATCCCAAAAATCCCTTCCCACCCCTTTTAGTGGATGTGGAGATGTTGGAGTGGGTCCGTGGCAGGCCACGGAGAGCTGGGAATGCTCAGCCTGGAGAAGGGGTTCCAGTGCCCAAAGGGGCTCCAGGAGAGCTGGAGAGGGATGTGGGATAAGAGATGGAGGGGCAGGACTGGTTTAGCTGGGATATTGGGAAGGAATTCCTGGGGCTGGGAGGGTGGGGAGGCCCGGGCACAGGTTTTCCATCCTGGGATAGTGGAAGGCGGTGGAATCCCTTCTTAAGTCCCTTGGGCCAGCACAGGGAGCATCCCAGCCTGTCCCTAATCCCAGTATTCCCTGTTCCTGTGGCGCAGAGCTACCCATCCCACTCCTCAGCCGACATCAACTCCAGTCTTCCTCCGATGTCCACGTTCCACCGGAGCGGCACGAACCACTACAGCGCCTCGTCCTGCACCCCCCCGGCCAACGGCACCGACTCCATCCTGGGTGAGGGCACTGAAGGGGCCGGGGCAAATCCCGACAGCAGATCCGGAGTGACACCGGCGGGAAACTGGGACACGGGGTTCGGATTATGGGGCGGGACCGAGGCAGGAGGAATGGAGGGAGCACATGGATACAGGATTGTCTCGGGATCCGGGAATAAAGGAGGAACTAGACAGGCTCAGGGGCCAGCTTGTCCAGAGGATCCCTGGGAGTGTTCAAGGCCAGGCTTGGAACAGCCTGGAGGGGCTCCCTGTCCATGGAAGGGGGGTGGAATGGGATGAGCTTCCCGATGCAGAGGGGCTTCCAGGCTGGAATAGCCGTGGGTTTGAGCTCATTCTCTGCTGTCATTCCCTCCTTGAGGCACTTCCCAGGTCTTTGCTCCCTTCCTGGAGCTCTTTCCCAATCCCTGGCAGTGTCCAAGGTTGGATGGGGCTTGGACTGGTCCCATGGCAGGGGGTTGGTCCCCTCCAACTCAGAGCATTCTGTAGGAATAGGGGGGAAAAAAACCTATGGAGTAAGTAAAGCCCCATTAAATTAAGGATGACCCTTCTGTAATTAAATGCAATCAAATAACGAGTAAGTGGAGCAGGAACAGGAGCTTGGGAATGTTTTCCCAGGTGGTTTGACATGGAATTCTCTGCCTTGCAGCCAACAGAGGAAGCGGGGCAGCGGGGAGTTCGCAAACCGGGGACGCCCTGGGGAAAGCACTCGCCTCTGTAAGGAAACATTTACTTTGGAATTCCCATTTTGACCCTTTGGAAAGGGAATGTGAGTCCCAGTTGATGGCCGGAGTAGGTGAAGATGAGCGGCAGGTCACCCACATGGAAATAGGGAATGAGCAGGGAAGAGTGTTGGGAAAGATTCCAGTGGAATTTTAGGGTAGGACAGAAGTGGAAAGAGAGGAAGGCACCGAGTCCATCCCACTTTTCTGTGGGAGAGGGAGGCCCGAATCCAGCAGGGATAAATCCCGCACTCCCAACCCACCCTGCACCAGGATTCCTTGGGAATTCCCTGGAAAATTCCCTCTGTTCCACGGCAGTTTCCACCTCTTCGTGGTCACCGTTAAAGGCCACGGTTCCCACTTTGTTCCAGGATAACTGGGATGGCCTCTCCTGGCTCCCGGTGGGATGTTCCTGCCCCATTCCCGTTATCCCAGTGGCACCGGCTGGCCTTTGGCAGGGACCACTCCGTCATTTTCTGGGCACAGTGGGTTCCATTGAGTTCTCATGACACTCGTTCCTAAAATGAAGCTGGAGCCGATCCCTGGCGATCCCAATCCCTGGAGTCCCTTCCCAAGGGATCCGGTGTCCCGCTTCCTCGTCTCCCACGCCCGGATCCCGAGCGGAGAGACCGAGGTGGGAATTTCACTTCTTACCGAAAGAATCGAATGAATCTGGAAGGAATTTTTGAGCCTGTCCTGCTTTCGCTGAAATGAACGGAATGCATAAGAATTCCAAGCTTTTTTCTGGATGGGTTTGTGACGGCTTTAGATTAATTGTGTATCATCTTTTAAAGATCTATTCTCCAGATCACACCAACAACAGCTTTTCATCAAATCCTTCAACTCCTGTTGGTTCTCCCCCTTCTCTCTCAGGTATTGTTGTTACGATTCTATTTTACTGAACGGTTCATCCTAAGGTGGTTTTTTTGGGAAGGCATTCCTAACCGAGCATCCGTCCGGCTGCCCCTCCCAAACTCTGCTGGCCCACCTCGCTGTCCCACCTCCAGTGCAGAGAGAAGGTCGTGTCCCAAAGAAATCCCAAGCTCTGCATCCCTGCAGGCTCTCGGAGCGGGCGCAGGGACATCCCCCGGGAACGTTGGGGTGATGCTTTGGAACTAAATCCAGGGAGTTGGATGCTAAGGAAGGTTTTGTAGGATCAGGGAGGTAAAACACAGGCACAGGTTGTCCAGAGAAGCTGCTCCATCCCTGGAATTGTCCAGGGCCAGGTTGGACAAGACTTGGAGCAACGTGGGATAGTGGGAAATGTCCCTGGATTGGACTGAAGGACCTTTAAAGGTCCCTTCCCACCCAGCCCATTCCATGATTTTGTGCCCTTAGACTTTATTGGAATATTTGGAGTGTTTTCCCCACATCCCAAGGCCCAGGGCTATTCTCATGAGCATCAGGTGGTGGGGACATTCCCAGTTTTTAATCCATGAGCCTTTTCCAGTTGGAGAATCCCACTTGGAGCCCTGGTGTAATCCAAGGCTCCCACCTCCCGCTCCTTGGATCCCATTTAACTTCCTGGGAATCCCGAGGCTGCCGTGTCTCCATAGGGCAGGGAAAGGTGGGATCGTCCCTCGCACTCCATGAGGAGCTCCTGATCCCATGAGGTGACATCCAAGCTTCCCAGATCCTCCAGGGATCCCTTGGGAAAGAGGGACAGTCAGGACAGGTCCACCTCCATCCCATAAGATTGGGATGAATCCAATGGAAGCAAGAGGGACTGCCTGGCTTGCCTTGGGGGGGGTCTCACCCTTATTCACCCTTATTTTCCCTGGAATTGCCCCAAAATGTACGTGGGATTTGTGTCCCTTTCCCTTCCTGATGGAATGGGCTGATCCAGAGGGAGAATTCCCTGCTAAATTGGGCTGTGCTGCTTCCCACTGGCAAACCAGGCTGGAACCCAGTCTCTGGAATTAGGAATTAGGAGTAGCTTTACGGAAAAGCAGGAAATTTCCCTCAGGGTTAGACAGAGCAGCCACTGTTTGCCATGAGTTCCACCCCGGGCTGCCATTCCCGCTGTTCCTGCCTCAGCCCTCAGTGGGACCATTCAGGAGATGCAGTAGAACATGACGAATGCCCTCCCGACCGCGGGGCCGGGAGCCGGCCGTGCCCGCTCCCTCGGCGGGCCGGGATGCGGCCGCAGGAATGTGGGTGCCGTCGGCACGGCCGTTGCCGTGTCTGCTCCCGGCGCTTGCGGCGTTCTAACGGTGACTCCCGTTTTGCTACCAGCAGGAACAGCTGTCTGGTCTAGAAACGGAGGGCAGGCGGCACCATCTCCCAATTATGACGGTCCCTTACACTCCCTGGTATGTTGCCCTGAGGGATCTCCTCGGCCTCCGGGGGGGAAAGGCGGGATGTGCCGCGGGGTCTCGGCCCGGCGCTGCCCGCTCCGCTCCCGCCTCCAGGGGTGCAGCTCGGGGAGGGCCTTGGATTGAGGGATGGATGGACGGATGGATGGGAGAAGGAAGGCCTGCTGGATGCAGGATGGTGTGTTCGTTGGTCAGGGATCTTCTCCTTGTGGAGTGAGGGAGGGCATGGTCAGGGATCTTCTCCTCATGGAATGAGGGAG